>JAOVYU010000034.1:3023673-3039088 GCA_025674565.1 Synodontis membranacea
AAAAATGTGATATACAGAAAATGCTCTCTAGAGCAGTGGTCCCCAACCTTTCTTGACCGATTTCATGCATGAAAATTTTTCTGCTGACCTGCTAGAGCAGGTATTTTCATTTAAATGCAGCTTTCTTTTTGCTGGCAGTCTGTGATCCTTCTGCTGTCCCATCGTTTGCTCATTCCTTCCCGAAAAAGCTCTCCAGAGAATATTGTTTTTGGCACTTTTCTTTCAAGGGTTAGCTTGTGTTGCTGATGTGTGAAATGCCGTGCCAGAGTCAAGTGCGGTAGTGAGGCGAGGGCGGAAACAGTCGTTTTTCAAAAAAAGATCTGGAAGATTAATAAAAGAGAAATAACCTTTTAACCATGAAATTTTCTCTTTGTGGCCCGGTACCAAATGATCCACGGACCGGGGTTGGGGACCTCTGCTCTAGAGGTTTGTCTGTTCTGCACTACTTTAGCGGCACAACATGGCTCCAAGGAATGGATGTTGAGGACCCGATCCCTGTGTAGATGTAAAGGGCTCATTCTAAGCTTATGAAAACACAACCATTCTGAAAGTAATTATACACTAATTAAAACATACCTATTAATCCTAAATTCCATTTCCGCTCTCTTATATTCTACATAGTGGACCTGCAAATATTATAATGCAATTGATTCGAATATTATTAAGAAATATACAAAGAAATAATTTCATTACATTTGTACATTATATACATTCAGTGATCATTTCTGCATTGAAACTGTACAGTAATTGTCCACACAATATAACGGTTTTAGCAAATAAGATTTTCAATAATGTATGCTTTAATGAGGAGAAATTTATACACAGTGCTAAAGGATGCATGTTATTACCCCTAAATTAATTAGTAATATGCATAATCTCTTTAAAATGTTGAGTGTAAAATGCTTGTTAGATATATGTGGATTAGATTAGTAAAGGTATTGTGTTATTGATTGACCCACAGCAATGCAATGTCCTTCTGGTTGTTGTATTGACACAAAGCACCCGCTCTTTTGCAGTATTTATTTGATTATTTATTTCATGTTGAGGAGCCCGGGAGGTGAAATTGCTTCTTCTCCAGGGATCTATTCAATCACTGCTAAGTCAGACACACAGCCACATCCACGCCACCTGCGAAGAGGAGTAATGCATGGACCTGCTGTTTACTTTGGAGGCGAAAGAGAAATGGAGTTAGTCAACGAGAAGCGAATGATCTCTCTGTTGAGTTATAGGCCATCAAATGGCTTGATTAACCTGAGAAGGACGAAGTGGACATTTTTTTTTTTTTTTTTGCCGGCTGATGCAAGCTGTGGGTTGAAGGGTATGACCTTTGAGCTCTCGTTCAATAAACCCAGTCTAATTTTAGCTGTCGTTTACATATATAAAAGCGTGTCCTTCACCTAAAACCCATCAGTTTCTTTTTACTCACTGTGCTAAGTATCATGCTCTTAAGTGCATTAAAATTAAAAAGGGATGCACTCATGCTCACTGCTATTTTAAAACAAAATTTATGCTACGATATTTGACACACAACACATTGAACCTGCAATAGTTTTTTTTTTTTCCCCCCCAATCTTCAACTGTCTAGTTTCAGCGATTCTCTTTCCACTATAGCCTCAGCTTGCTCTTCTGGGCTTAAAGGATTGGAAATCGATGTGGTCTTTTGCTGTTATAGCCTTAAAGTTTGAGTCAAAGTTTGATGCTTTTCTGCTCACCACCGTTGTGAAGAGTGGCTATTCAGCTCAAATAATCATCATAGTCTAGTCATTCTCCTTTGACCTTTCTTATCAACCACCAGTGGCCTTTGGAGTCTGCTGTGTGTGAAAATTGTGTGGCAGTTTCCAGAAGCACTCCAAGCATCAACAACCATGCCATAGTCAAACTCACTTAGAATAACTGAAGCTCTCAGCCTGTATCTGCACGATGTTTTGTTTTGCACTGCTGCCACATGATTGGCTGATAAGCTAATTGCATGAATGAGCAAGTGTGCAGATGTTCCTGAAAAAAAAAAGTCGACAGAAGCATATAAGTGCACCTTTAAAAGTTGCGCCAAGCATACCAGTACCTAATGGCAGCCGAGGTCACTGCATTGACTGATGATTGCAACCAGCAGATCCTAAGGTTCCCTTGGGTACATTTTTGGGCCGTTTTCAGCTCATCCTGATTGATCTGTCGGCTCGGTTAGCTGTTTGTCTTCCCCTTTTTCCCTCTGAAAGAGGAAAGCAAAGTGAGCATGAATGACTTTTGTGGCGTGGGCGAGAGTTCTGCTTCTCTGTTGCTGTTTTTTTTTCTGTCTTTGTCTCTCAGAAAGGTTACAAATAACTCCCCGAGAAAAAAAAAAAAAAAAAAAAAAAACAATATGCGACAAACATTTATGAATATCTGTGGGCGATTTTGGAAGTATTTAATAGTGATCGTCTTGGCTTCCAGGCTTTGTGAGTTAGAAGTGGGGAAAATGATGCCGTTTGCCAATAGCTGACACCACCAATGAATTAGGTTTTACTGGGGGCGATAAAAACGACAGCAGTTTTCAGCGTGAAAAAGCGCCACCATTCTGTCTGCCTCAAAGCATGCCATTGATGACAATGATTATTTGAATGGTAAAGCCATCTGTTTCTGTTTTGCCTTTTCCTGTGTGCTTTTTTGTTTTTGAATCTAGAAGGATCCATCATTTCCTTCTGGGGAAGATGCTACACTAACAATTCACTCATTTTGCGATGCCATTTGATATTTTGAGCTTGATCTCTAATCCCTAACAGCCTTTCAATATCCTTAAGCTAGTTTATCTTTTTTCTTTTTTTTTTTTAGTCCACCATCTTTTACTACTTCTCTCTATAAGTAACTCGTGCGATCCAGCCGAATGAGTTTCTCCTGTTTAGTGGAGGTGCAAGGGTTATCAGCAGTCTGGGCCTGGGAGTATCTCCTATTTTATTCCTGTGAATTGGCTAGCCATTGGAGATCATTTTCTAGCTAATGTCGTGCTTCTTGGAGCTGATGGCTGCAAATTGCTCTGAGCCAGGGGTTGTTATCACCTCCTCTATTCTCTTGCGGGACAAAAGTGGATGTGTTTAGACCACCAGGGAGAAGTTGACTAACTTCAGGGAGGTTGGAATTGAGTTGTGGCCATTTTCGCTGTGTCTGCCATTTATCAGTTTATCTGTTTCCATGTCCTTTTGAGACACTCTCTTTAGGGACAACCATGGAGAAAATGGCAGTGAAGTTGAGATTCTTGTAAAACAGTCACTCTGCTTTGGTGTTAATGTGCTCACACAATTTAGACCTTTTTTTTTTTTTTTTAAAATTAAGTAGAAATAATCTAGTCTAATTTGTCATATATTTTAAATAAAAAATGTAAAACAAAAACATCAAATTCATGTGCAATCCAAATAAATAAATGGTTTAAACTCACCGCTAATTATGCAAATTGAAACCAATCAAGGTTCACAGAAGTGAGGCTCCTTGTACGGTAAGTACGCAAAAGCAGACAAACTCAGGAGCTCTGAGACGACATGAAATTAAAAAAAAAAACAAAACCAAAAACCTGGATTTTCATGAATGCGCGATTTATATCACTCCGGCAAATGGTTTAGAAATAAATTTGTAATGATGAATGAATGAGCTGCCAATCCTCAATCTATTTTTTAATCTTCATTTATAATTTGCAAATTATATTGGCCTACATATAAGCAAGTATATAAACATCTCCACTTTTATTACCTTCACCACCAGTGTTCATTTGCTGTATTTACCGGAACCCCCAGAGTCGAGTATAATACCAATCAAACAAAACCCTCTATCTGTCTTTTCCCTCCCTGCTGTCATTGGAGGTCTTTGGCACAAGGAGCTTCCTTTTTTTAAACTACAGGTTTTATTTAACTACAATCTCCTGGTTCCATCTCCCCAATACAGAAAGACTCGGTTTGATTGACAAGAGATGGCACCATGGGGTCGACACGCTCAGGCAGGACACACACTCAGGAACAGAGAGAGAGAGGGACATCATCACAGTCCTGAGACAGGCCTTCTGTTTAATGTAAGAGTTAATGTATGCTGGGCATGGTCTAAATACTATGTGTGACCTGCATGCTACTTGCAATTCAGAGAGAGAGAGAGAGAGAGAGAGAGACCCCCCCCCCCCCCACACACAGCGAGTCACAGTAGAGTAAGGGCAAAAACTAAGTGATGCTCTGGGCAGAAGACTATTAAGATGATTTGGGAATGAATTACTATGTTACCTACAGTAGCATTTATTTGTTTACTTCCATGATGAAAAAATTGTGGTGTTAAAAGCAGAAATAAATTGAAGCAGCTGGAGGTCGGCTCCTCATCTGCACTTGAAATGCATTGTCTTCAAGTAAGTGTGTGTGTGTGTGGGTGTGTGTGTGTGTGGGGGGGGGGGGATGGTCCAAACACACAAATGCAAAAAGCATTTGGGAATTTAAGATGGTCGCGTTTAATTCACAGCAGGAGTCTGATCCTAATTGGGTGTCGCTTTGAAGACGGGGTGGTGTAATTGTTTGGTTTGTGGCGTGAGGGTAAGCCGGAACAGCAAGAGCTACAAGAGACATGAGGACACCGAGGTCATGCTGGATAATGTAATTTCATGGACGATTGCTATTCTGAGCAGCTTTATTTATTCTTAGTGGTGTGCCATGTTCCCCAGGAGGCCAAACTCATCCCTCTGTCCATTCAACCAATTCATTTAAAGGAGTGTTTTGTTATACTTTTCTCAGGTCCAAGAATATGGATTCTGTCTGCTCTGGTACTTTCCCCTCTGGTAATTTAATTTCACTTAGTTGACTTAACATCTGCCACAGAAGAAAGGACAGGGAAGCTGTTATTTGTGCTATCACTTTGGCTCACCAGAGTGCAACACTAGATTCACAGTCAGTCAGATTTCTGTAAGGCCAGTTTGTGAACATTTTCATTTCAAAGGTCTAGTCCTTCAAAGACTGTCCAACACATGCCTAAATCAAGACTAACATTGTACCTGATGCCCAATGTTCATCAGTACAGGTGGTAAGCCCACAAGGTGTCTCTAGAGCCCAACTGAGTTTCATGAGTGACTTGGTCTAGAGAAACTTGGCCCAGGCCAGTCAATTTAAATCCCTACCCTCACCTTTGGTCACAAGATATGGATAGTGACCTCACAGGTCACAGATGGCTTTTAAAATAAACAACTAACTATCCAGTTCAAAGCTAACATGCTGTATAGAGAGGTAGTCTGAATCTCAAGAACTTTCCCATGGACTGTCTGGTTGGCTAGTTGGCTGCAACTATCAGAATGAGAGTTCCTGAAGCACTCATATTTTTGTATTGTACAGTATATGTACACTCTGTGAAGGAATTTTTGAAGATTCTTAGTAGGATGCTACAACAGAAATTTCGCAAAAGAATCCCCTTCAAACCCCTTAAAAAAAAAAAGCATCCAAAGAATGCTTAAAGAACATGGTTTTTTTTTTCCTTTTTTTTTAGGCGAGTATAAAGAGTATACCTTGTAAAACTCGGGCAGTGGTAAGGCAACAAGACGACAAGATGAAACATGACAAGAAATATGTGAGTTCAAATCCCATGACATTAAAAAAAAAAAACACAGTTACAGAACCCAAACCTTGGCTTGGGGACATCGCCCTATGAGAAGTGGGAACTCGGTACATGTATGTGGCTGTGGAAAGAGAAGAGCCTTGTCTGAGCTTCCTAACCTGCTCTGCCATCGTGACCTCCATCAGGAAGAGCATAAGGAAAATGATAAATGACTTCTTTGTGAAGACGAACTCTCGTTTGACCTCTCCTTCGTTTGATCACAAAGAATATTAATGAGCCCTAATTTCAGTTACTTAGTAACATATAATTTCAACTCCAGGTGGATTATCAGACACTTTGTACCCACAATATGTGCACCATGAAGCAATTAAATTAAATGCCATTCCTGACTTGTTTGACTGTTTCTGACCTCTGTTGCAGAATTGAGCATATTGATCACTGCTCTCTGTGCGAAGAAAAAAATGCAGGCTGACCCCAGGTATGCTGATATAAGATCTGGTTTATGGTTTTATAAGAGTAAGTAAATTCACCTAAAAGCAACGATAATGGCAATTTATTGCAAGGTTTATACAGCGGTTCTTTGACTTTATGGTGCTTGAGGTAGAGGTTTTCCACATTCCATATTAGTTTCACGTTTATACTAAAGGGCAGATTTCTGGAGAATCGGTGAGATCTCTGAAGATACAGTTCACAGATCTAATCCTTCTTTTCTCTCCTGGTACTGTGGTGATCTTCAAGCATCCTCCATAAAAGCTTTTCTCATCTCTGCACTCTAAAATAGCTGAAAGAGTATGTGCTCCAGGCAGCCCATGGTGTAAGACCTTATGGAGATGTTTGCTTAAATTCACTAAAAAGTGACACTTTTGCCATTCTCTCTCTCTGGTCATACTGTACCTAGGCTCCTAAGGTCAGATTTGTAGCACGAGCCTTGAAGTATTGGGGATAGGTGACCATGCAGGGGTTGTTCTTAATTAAGTACTATACACTTACCAGGCTACAGCTATCAGAACCAGAGCCATAGTCCCATTGATTATTCACCTCCATCTGTTCACAAGTTTTGTCGGAAGAATTAATAAATGAACTGTAGCATTTGGAAAAGCCCCATATTTCAAGCATAGCCAACATTTTTCTCATATAAGTGCTGTTGCAGGGAAATAATGGTGGAGTTTGGAGGATGGAGTTCGAAGCAGAGTTACTGTAACCACGACAAAGTTGCTTATTTTCAGTACTTCCCAAAGTGTTTTATTTCTCTAGTACCACAAGTTTGATATCACAAGAGTCAATGATAATTTTTTGTATTAGAAAAAAAAAAACACACACATGCTTACTCTTTATCCATTTATTGTTGTAATATTGTGGAACATCCAGCAAACAAGATACACAATGATGACAATCCTTTATGTTATATGACAATCCTTTATGTTATGCTAGCTATTGTGAATCTCCCCACCAGCCAACTTTAAAACCATAAAATGAAGTGTTGTCTTTAAAGAATCTCTTTGTTAAGTTAAGAACCAATCTATCCAAAGAACCCTTAAAAAAAGTGTACAAATATTATATAGAAATTTGTTTTAAATACATTATGGTCTGAAACATAATGTTCCTAATCCATTGTGTTTAGCTAGCTGTTGGGAATATCAGTCAAATGTCTTCTTATTATGAAAGGAGACAGTTGTAAGCCACATTGAGTGATAGAAATGATCTACTAATCTACTAATTACTGTAACAGCAATTGAAATGGGTGTCTTATTGCAGAAAATACTGTAATGTGCAGGAAAAGATTCACCAGGACTAGGGTCGGGAAGTTGTGCTGTATATTTTTTAGATGTTTCTCTCTGGAAGGACTTTTAATGACTCTAATTAGATTGCTACAACGGAGTGTTTTCGTTTCACAAATGATTCCAAATTGTTGAGCATTCAAAGAGCCCTTAAGAAACCAACCACCCATCCATCCATCCATCCATCCATCCATCCATTATCTACACCACTTATCTGTAATGATTACAGAGGAGCTGGAGCCAATCCCAGCTGACTTTGGGTGAGAAGTTGGGTACACCCTGGGCAGGTCGGCAATATATTGCAGGGCTAACAAAGAGACAAACAGCCAATCACATTCACATTCACACGTACGGGCAATTTAGAGTAATCTGTTGACCTAATCTGCATGTCTTTGGATTGTGGGATGAAACAGGAGCCCCCACATGAAACATACCCCTCTAAGAATTTTTTATTTTTTTTTTTCAAACAATGTAGAAGTTTGGCTTGTATGATTTGGAAAGTGGTTAGTCAATCGCCAAGGTCATGGTTCTACTCTCATGACTAGTCAGTTGTAAGTTCAAATCCCATGACAGCCAGAATCCACTGCTGGGGTTTTGATCAAGGTCCAATCCCTCTGCTAGTCAGTTGTATTCTGAGGCCCATGTTTGAGTCTGTTTGAATAAAAGTGCCAGCCAGAAGAGGGAAAAAAAAAATCCTAATCAGCCTAATGTGCATAAATCCCTTCCAGTGAAATATAGAGTTCTCCCCCTTTTGGAGTAACAAAATTTCTTCAAATCCACTCACAAAAATATAGAAAATGTCACCATCTAACCAATTACACCTTAATTGAATTCCAAATCCCAAGTGATGGCTGGCAGTATATTATGCGTCTAAATAGACATTCTCAATCTACTCTTTGGGGACCCTGTACTGTTCCTGATTTTTCTTCTACTCCATTTACATACACACCTGAGCCAAGTAATTAAATGTATTAAATGGTCAGTTGGCTCAGATGTGTCAGAGATTGATGCAGATTGTCATCTCTGAGGACTGGATTGGGAGTCTCTAGTTAAACAACTGCATACCAACAAAGTACAACTGCAGTGACTCAGGGATACTGACAACATGCATGTGTTTCAACATGAGCATATTGTCCAGCCTGCAGAACTGTCTTGGTATATAAAAAAAAATCTGTGTAATTAGGCCTTCAGGATACACAGTCTCAATTAATCCTAAGATTTGGAAGACAATGCTGCAGGGCACATTTGATATGGCACAGTTATGAGCTTTAGGTTCTCCCAGTGTCCTTAGTGGTGTAACCTAGGCACAGAAATAGATATGAGATAAAGTAGAAAGGGGAGGAGGTGGCTAAGAGAACTACATGATTAATTCCTTTGAGGGATGGGACAGGAGAAAGATGGAAGATGAAGAAGGTGAGAGAAATGAAAACTGCGAGGGAAGCTTGTAACACATGGTATAACTAATGTGACCCATATTCCTTTACATTACTTACAGGACTATATATAATGATGAGTTAATCTTTAAGAAGCTAGCACTGATCTGCCATAAGTATTTGGCACTGGGAAGTAAGTGGGAGATTAGGATTTATGGTTCTTTGTCAGTGACTAGAATTCCCATTGTTAAACTAGGCCCATATGCCTCTTTCCTAAAGAGAGCTGACCCTGTATTCTTACCCCAGGTTCCTTATAATCTAACATAATCAAAGAAAGCAATTGCATGCATGACATGCTTGATTCCTTTAAGATTTGACAGGCATCATTTGAGACAGTTGAGGTGACTTTGGCATCATACAGGTATTCCTGCTGGATGGCACCCTGTAGAAGTAAATCAAACACATCGCATTGGACAGAGAACTTTGGGAAGGCCTCGGACTCACTAAAGAGTCCAGTTGGTTGGGGATTTTCCCGCAGGAAATGCTGGAATCTGTGGCTAGGGATAGATAAGTCTGGACTGAACTTCCAAGCCTGTTGGCACTGCAACCCCCACTGACTGACCAGGGAGAGAAGGCGAGTATGCCAACCAGTCCACCCACAGAGGCATCATCAGGATTTAAAATGAAGTGAAAGTGATAAATTGTCATTGTTAATGACAGCACACAGTGCACAACAACGAAACGTGTCCTCTGCATTTAACCTGTGTGTGACATTGCTATTTCAGCGCCCGGGGAGCAGTGCTTGGGGGCGGCAGCTACCTCAGTGGTACCTCGCTGGTCAGGGGATTCGAACCTGCAATCTTTCTATTACAAATGCGCCTCCCTAACCATTAGGCCACCAACTGCCCAATGATGTACCTATGGTATGTAACTCCTGACATGTTGTTTATGGAGGACAGGCTAGCCTGGCCATGTTTGAAGTGAGAAATACTTGAAACAATGGGGGTAGCTAGCTAAAATCCATCCATCCATCCATTCTCTTCCGCTTAATCCTGTTCAGGGTCGCGGGGGAGCTGGTGCCAATCTCCAGCTAACTTCGGGCGAGAGGCGGGGTTTAGCTGGCTAAAATACAAAGCAAAAACATGTCAAGTATGCAAGTTGGAGGTAAAACTTAGAAATTAAATATGACTTCCTTCTTGAAAAGTTAGCCACAGTCAAACATTTAGTTGCATATAACATTTCTTCTTGTAATAAGTGCTGCTTAGACAGGAAGTCACTTTAAGACATTTTCCTATGCACACTCAATATATTTCTCATATCCTGCAGCAGCAGCAGCAGCAGCATTTGACACTCTTTGTTTTGCTCTGCTTGCTGTGTGCTCTGTGTGCACTCAGCCACAAGGAAGAGGAAAAATGAAAGAATGGTGATATATCTTAAAGCCTTCAGTTCCATGTTTACTATTATGTGCTTGTAAAAACCCCATGCCAACATTGCCATCCGACCCTGTAGGGGCATCTAGTATCATAACTAGCACCATCAATCTTTTATAGCTGTCTGTAATTTGTAGGGGACAAAGCTTCGCCCGGCGTTTCGAGGGTAGTTAAGCAATTTAGACGTGGTGTGAATTCTATTAGAACATGTTTAGACGGAGACCCGTGTTACGACACGAAGGTTATTCATCTCGAAGTGTAAAAGTCATTGTGGAGAAGCGGTAACTCTCAGCCACTTTCTGCTTTAGGAGATGATTTGCTTAGCTTCACAGGGCACCCAGGGTAATTGGTTTTTTTGTACCACATGTTGTTTTTTTTGTTCGCCCAGTTGTGAGATACCCTCTTGTCTTTCTCTTTCTTATTTGCGTTCAGCCGGACTGAAAATTGCTTTCTCTGCAGCAGCTGAGGCATGTCTGATCCAGAGAGAGAAAGCAAGTCCCCACACACTCATCTTTATCTGTAATGCTGACTTTTATATCACGTTTATACATATATTTATATAATAAAGTAATGGAGCAGTGCAGCAATTGTTTTCTGCACAGTTTGCATGTTCTCTCTGTGAGGGTACTCCGGGTTCCTCCCACAGTCTAAAGGCATGTGGATGACTTTAATTGGATACTCTAAGTTGCCTATAGGTGTGAATGTGAGTGTGAATAGTTGGTTGTCTCTTTGTTGGCCTTGTGATAGATTTTTGACCTGCCCAGGTTGTACCCCACCTCGCAATTGAAGTCAGCTAGAATTGCCTCCATCTTCCACGTGACCCGCAATGGGTAAGCGGTATATAATATAATATAATGAATGGATGGATGGATGGATGGATGGATAATGATTTCTGTTTTACTATTATTATTACTAATAGTTTCTTTACATACTTTAGATTTCAGAATAATTATTATTATTATCATGCCAATTTGGTTGTTTGCCAATTCCCACTCAGTAAGTGGCTGTTAAATACCAGTCTTGGGATGATTGACTGAGTGAAGACTTAACTATTCAAACTAGTCCACATGCTTCCTCACAGGGTAGCATTAAATGCTTAGAGGAAATGACTGTCAACCCTCTACCATAGGCTCAAAGACTGGTCATGACTGATTAATCTTTGGTTGTTTTGTCATCTCTCCCACTCAGACAACACAGCTATTTATACTGTCTTGTACTTTCCTGAACTCTTAGCCATGCTTTGTTGAGATCTGACCTTATAATCTTAGAGTAGATTTGAAAGGTAATAACTGTAGAGAAATGCGATTACCAGCTCAGCAAGTTGCTATAATCTAAGCATATTGTGCTATGATGTCATACATATTAAGTAATACATATGTAAGTACATTCCATGATATTTATAAATGTTATGAAACCTGCCATACAATCCTGGAATAAAACACAAACAACTCAAACAAACTTGCTATTTTCTGATATCGTCTTTGGCACATGTAAAGAAATTCCGGAAAGTAAAGTGCCATATACATAATTTAATTAAAGATATCTAAATGAAATGCAAAAACAATATATAATTATAAGGACCATTTGAAATTTCAAATAACCAATAAATAAATAAATAAATAAGTAAATAATTTTAAGTCTTACAGTACAGTGCATCTGGAAAGTATTCACAGCGCTTCACTTTTTCTACAATATCCTATGTTACAGCCTTATTGCCAAATAGATAAATTAATCTTTTACCTCAGAATTCTACACACAATATCCCATAATGACAAAGTGAAACAACTTTGTTTGAAACTTTTGCATATTTAATAAAAATAAAAAATTTACCTAAACGTGTATAGCGTTTGCTTAATACTTTGTTGAAGCACCTCTGGCAGCAGTTAGTTTGTTGAAAACTTAATCACTGATTTTAAACCAGTTCTCTTCATAATATAGTATGATACCATGTTGCAATTAAAGATCTAAGGGTTATTACCCAACTTAGGTTAGCTATTTCGTCCAACGAAACTCATTTTGAGGCACCGTAAAAAGAGTCTCAGTTGAATTTAGGAGAATTTGCCTTAAATCTATGAGCTTAGTTGCAAGAGCAAACCAAATAGTGACCAAGATATGAACAGTGAATTGGAAATAACGTATCACAAAAAGACAACATTTATTCACTATGTTCCAACTGTCCCTGTATAATGAGCAAAGTGTAGAACCAGAAAACAACCCAGACTGCACTGCACCAGATTTTCAAATGTTTTTATATGTGTTTGTCATTGTAGGGAGATGACGGCTAAAGAGGTGCTCACTGCAGAAGCTGGAAGCGGTCCAGGTGTGATGTGTTGAAGGAGAGAGGTGTCCAGCGGAGGAAGAGCTGTCGATCTTGTGGATCAGAAGTGCTGAAGCAAAGTGAAGAGGTTGCATCAGTTCATGAGGTTTCTCGTCATCAGTGGTCTTATTATAGGGGATTGAGCTGCATGTTAATTACTGCCCAGTGCGTGCTTGACCAATATGGGTGGAGTTACATTTCCTGCATGGAGTTTCAACAGGGGTTGTAATTTTTTGGTTTTTGAATAAAGTTCCAAAACTCTCAAACAGTCTAAGATTGAATGTTAATTCTGAAAAGATCTGAGTCTTTGGTGCAGGGAGCTTCAAAATAATATCTGACATTATTGACATATCTGTAATCATTGGCAAGTTAGTACTTATCTGTGGATATATATTTATGGTTAAAAGTTAAATTATCTGAGATACAGTCACAGGAGTTAACATTATAATTACTGTGGCTTTAATGAACAGGAGAGACATAGAAACATACTTTAGTTCACTGAAGTACCAATTTAATATGTTTTAGGTGAGGACAGATAGTTCCTTTGTCTCAGAACGAACCTCATGTGCTTGAGATTTATGACACATCCCTTTGCTGGTTTTATACATGACTCTTAACTCATATGCAACTTCAGTCGCATGCATTTCTTTGTGCCAAACAATAGCAAATTTTTGCCTTCAAAATAAGACTAAACATGCCCAACTTACAGACAATGGTCTGGAAGTTATGACCCTTTCTGCGTAAAATACAATTATTGCATCAAAAATACATAACTGGTCTTTATGCAGTTAATACTCTCGTAGTTGATGATATCATCATAGATGAATGAATACACTCAGTGAACTATAACCACATTATATGACAACAGGCAGCATTATTGGACCTTTCTTTTACACAAAATGCATGTCCTTTTGATAATCGAAAGTGGGGTGTGCGTGTATGTCAGCATGTGTGAGATAAGAGGAGTGTGTGTATATATGGGAGAGTGAGAGATAAGAGGAGTGTAGGCTAGGTAGATGAACATACCATTCAGGTTTTGTGACAATTCACCAGTTTCAAACGCTTGCTGAAAATAAATGTTGGATGTCCGTCAACTGATCCATTGCAAGCCAGTTACAGAGAAGCAGATGGATAGAGTATGCAAAATTTCGACTTGTACGAATGAACACTTTCAGTTATTTGACTGTTATTGTGCCTCGGTTGATATGTATTTGTCAAAACTGATACCTCAGAATCATGGACATATGTAACAAGTTTGTAAGTCTTGTAGGGATCGTGTCTTGTTTGGCGTCTTCACAGCTATACAGTATCACTGGGATTCTCATGATCTATTTTGGGAGTCCATTATCTCCCTGCACAATCCATGCAATTAAAAGTCTGAAAATGTTTTGAGGCAATGAAGACTTGATCAAATTTTTAGGAGAAGAAGTGGAAACAGCCTCACATATGCAAATTAGCTCAATTTCCAAGCAGGTGAGGGCCTTAATGGTTCCTGAAGCTTTTTGTATGGTTATAGACTTGGAATAATTTGGAAAAAAAAAAAAAAAAAACTATGCCATTTTCTCTCTATTATTCTTACATTTTATGTTAAGGAAGAAAAGTTTACATAATAATGAGTTTCAGGCAAAAATTCTAGCCTTCCAACATTGAGTTTTTGGATGCCTAATGAATGGTGTGAATTTGTACAGAATGAAATGTTTATAGCCTTTACTGTTTAAAAATTGTTTAACAATTTAGTTTTTTTTTTTTTTTCAAAAGAAAAGTGATAAGAATAAAGCAAAATAACAACCTTTGAGATGTAATCTTTACAACAATCATGACAGTAATGATTATTGATATGCTGACATTGATATCTACTGTACAGAAAACAACAGTGAGATGCTCTTTTATGATGAAGCAAAAATACATGCAAGACCTTTACCTTTTAAACTCTGGTAATCAGCCGGGTTATAAAGGTGACTTTCTCAGTTGTCATTTCTTAGACAGAGACAATTGTCATTACGTGAATACAGACAAAGTTACAGCATTTATGCTATATAGAATATACTAGGCAAAAATGAGTGTATGAGAAAAGCTGTCAAAACAATTACGTGACATGTCTATACATCTTCTAAGAGTGTATGACATCTGTGACATAGGTACTGTGTGTCTTGAGACTTAGAAAGTTTTAATAAGCAATAAAATGAGACAGCGTTTCATTTTAAAGTCCCTGGTTCGTTTTTTTTCATGGTTATATACGGAATCTTTGATTGCACCATTACCTCCAGGACACGCTGTATAATAAGGTAATAAAATAAAATCCAGAAAAATGATCAGTTGTAAAGAGGTTATAAAATTGCACAGAAGTACACAATCTTTCTAGAAAGACAAATTCTTTAAGATGTGCTTCAGAAGCTAAGACCTTCTGCTGAAAATGTCTACAAAGATGTCTGCTGCAGTACTTTGCAGCTTTATAAATCTTTGAATAGTGTCTTTTTCCAAATAACCAAAATAGTGCTTTGAATATTGATCTTGAGAGGTTATAGTTATTTTTGCTAGATGCATTCACTGACCATGGATGTGTGAAGCTAATTTAGTGTCCATTGTCATTCCCATAGTGGTCAGCAATTTTTTTTCAATCTTGGAAAATCTTGGAAATCTGCTATATTGGCACTTCTGAACAGTAATAAAGTAGATGTAATAAAAAGGCCCTTGGGGATGTGTCTATAAGATACACTTCAATGCACTATAAACCCATCCTAGTAATCCAATTTCTTCAGCCGTTTATTCCCAAGGTATGTTTCTTCTAGATATGAGTGACATAATGCTCGACACCCACCCTGAGAGATAGTAAATTCTTTAAAATTCTTGGGTCTGGGGGCAGAAAAATGGGAAAACCCACTATTCTTACTAGCAAATGTTAGCTAGCGAACTCTGAAATGTTGCTAGCAAATGTCAGCAAGCTAGCATATGCTATTGGTTGGGCTATTTGTTCTG
>JAOVYU010000034.1:3059734-3072160 GCA_025674565.1 Synodontis membranacea
TTTTTTGGTGTGTGTGTGTGTGTGTGTGTGTGTGTGTGTGTGTATAATAATCCATAATCACACATGGAGAGCTTTTGGCCGCTCCTCTGGGACATCATTAAGATCACATGAATAGTGTGACAGAGGATTGCTTCCCCAATGAATATGCTCAGGGCTGCACAGGAAGAAAAGTGAAAATCTGAATTCAATGCACGGCATGCCAATCAGTCACTAACCACCACCAGTCCAGCCAACAATAAAGATTCTGCAGGAGTCATCCAGGAAATGTCCTTTTACTCCACAGGGGTCATAGATTTTCTCACAGTGGTCCTGCTGGCTGCCTGTAAGGGGTTTACAGGTTGCTTTATACAAAAAAACTGGGTTTTAATGTTGAAATGGGCTTTTGGTCCTCACCTTTTGTTTGCATGCACACACACACACACACACACACACACACACACACGTATACAAAGTGCCTTCTGAGACTGTAGGACTAGACACAATTAAGCTCCAGCTCCACTAGTGTCTTAGCCAGGGAGTTACAGAACTTGTTTTTGTATCAGTGTTTCATGTGGACTTGGTCATAATTATAAAGTGGTCTGCATTATTGTTTCATGGCATCTTACTATAACATTATCAATCAGGCACCATTGTCTGGAGTGAGCATGCATCCATGATGTTTTACATTTAGCCTTCTGCTGGATGTTGGTTATGGTCATGTTGTACTCAGAGCAGGGAGTAAGTAATCTCATGTCATTTGCACTGACCTGGCCAACACCATAGCTGTCAAGCACTCTACAGCCATTTTTTTTTGTCCCACTCAGGCATTGAGATCCCCAAGAAAGAGAATCTTGTCAATCGTGGGGAAAAAGCCTCATCCAGTCACTGGTAGAAGCATTCCATGACCTCACTCTTGGATGTCAGTTTTGGTGCATAAGATTCAAGATTCTTTATTTGTCACATGCTAGGTTATACAACTACAACATGCAGTGAAATGTATCCTGAAACGCTCTTTCTTCAACTGTACAATAAGCACTGAGAAGTGTAGTGAAGCCAGAGGTATACGGAGAGCCATTAGTCTTTCGCTTTTAATGTAATGTCAGTGTTTCAGTGAATCATAGTAGTTGTGTATTATGGTAGTTGTGTCCTCTGTTAGAAAGCCTTAATCCATGAGACTGGTCTCATTCAAAGCAGCAATATTGATGTTAAAGAGACTCAGCTCAACCGCAGCCAGGGCTGTCCTGTTATAGGGTCTATTAGAGCTGCCATATGAGTCCAGGAGCATCCATATAATCCAGGTTGCCAGTTTGGAACCCTGGGATTTTCACACACTACAGTCTGTAGAGTTTATCCAGAATGGTGTGAAAAACACAGAAAACATCCAGTGAGCAGCAGTTATGTGGCTCTCTTGTTGAGATTGTCCAGACTGGTTTTAGCTGACAGAAGGCTACAGTAACTCAAATAAGCACCCTTTACAATCATGGTGGGCACAAAAGCATGTCAAAATGCATATTAAACCTTGAAGCAGATAGGCTACAACAGAAAAAGTCCTCATTAGGTTCCACGCTTGTCAGCCAAGAACAAGAATCTGAGACAACATTACACTGGGCACCAACCTTGTTCCTGGAGATCTACCTGACAAAAGGTTATACTTACATCATTTGGAAGATCTTTATATAAGATGTCCTAGGATTAAGGACCTTGTTCAATGGCTGTGCTGGTACTGGGATTTGAACTCATGACCCTCCAATCAATCCAATGTCTTAACCACATGTCTTAAGGAACAGTGTTGGTGACCACTGCTATAATAAGTATGTGATCATCAGATTGACAGCTGATGATAAGAAAAAGACAAGGTGATATTTTTCAACTTTAAACTTCAATTCGTTTTTCTTTTTCATAGTTGAAATAGTGGAACAAAATGATTCAAGATGTTACTATATTTGCTGTTATATTAGTGCACTTTAAAGCTGATTTAAAAAAAAAAAAAAAAAAAAAAAAAAAGGCAGAAAAAAAGCCACAAAAAGCACATTAATTAACAGCCAATCACAGGCTACAATTAAAATTCTAGCTTCTATGCTTTTTATGGGCTACATTGCAAAAAAAATAAACAAGTAA
Organism: Synodontis membranacea; assembly: GCA_025674565.1. Taxonomy (NCBI): domain Eukaryota; kingdom Metazoa; phylum Chordata; class Actinopteri; order Siluriformes; family Mochokidae; genus Synodontis; species Synodontis membranacea. The sequence continues at coordinate 3,061,832 of JAOVYU010000034.1, forward strand.
ATTAGTGCAACAAATATGAATAATAATCAATCTGTGTATGACACTACACAATTTAAGTGTACCAGTTTTTAAAATGCAGGCAGTTTTTATAATATGCAAGCTTATGCCCATAAACAGAGCCCTTATTATAGGATGCTATGTCTATATCAGGCTCAAGGAGGTTTTCTGCCATGTTAGGGTCCTCGGTATCATCCAATCATGAGTCATGGCACAAATTGAGAATGGTCAGAATTCAAGATTCAATTCACATGGCCAGAATTCAAGATAACTTTATTAAACTTTATTTAGCTTTAGATGACAACATAGCTAATTACAGTATTTGGGATTAAAAACAAAATCCAAAACACACCTCTGCATTTCATACAAAGTGATTGTAAGGAATAACATGCACCAAATTAATAATTAATCCATAAATAAATCATCACTCTTATCAGATTGTGTCTTTTTTCTTTTTTTTTTTTTTTGGGAAGTCTTCATATCCTTTGGAAAGCATTGACCAAATCTTACTGCAAATCACAGAAGAATGAAAGAAAAATGCCATCAGTGAAGTGGAACAAAATGGAAAGAAGGAAGAGGGCAGAACATTGAACTGTCCCTTTAATAGTGGCAAATTGCTCTTTATCTATTATAAAAGCTTATCTCTGTGTTACAAGATTCCCTGTCTAATAGCAGTAATAGGAGTGATGAGGTCTTTTAATACGCATGCAGACAACCCCCTCCAGACCTGTGGGTTAATTATCCAGGGCAGCTCCAATAAACCAACTCATTATCGCAATTAGCTGCCACTGTACAGGCCACTTCCCGTAAATGATGGTGGCTCCGTCATCGATCGCATCCTGCTTGGTCCCTGTTTTGTAATAAGGTCAGATGGAAAGTGCAGTGAGGTCAGGATGGTTTTGTGGGAATAAAAATCTGGTCTTAATTTGCGTAACACCATGGTTAGATACTGTGTTTTTACCCTACAATTATTCGGATGAAGTTAGGATAAAGGTGACAGAATTCCATCTTCATTGAATTTTCGTTCTATGACACTACAATGTTACATGACTATAGCCCAAAAAAATGACAGAAGTCAAGAAACTATTAATTTCAGGACATTATTTGGATTTAGTTTAGGTATTGTAACTGTTACAGAGGACAGACAGCAAATTATAATGTACTAGGTGTTTATATTTCTTATGACATAATCAGGACTTTGACTCTATTTATGAACCTCAAGGCTTTCTCACATTCAGCTCCTATATATATATATGTGTGTGTGTGTGTGTGTGTGTGTGTACATTACTGGCCAAACATTTTAGAACACTGACACCTTGACTTTCTTTGCAATTTTCTATAGGAAGGACCTACAATTTTTTAAGTGTTATGATGGTCTGTCTCTCTTCCATTGTTAATTGCCTTTTTCTCACCTTTTTTGTAGCAACATACTATGTTTTGCAGGTACAATACTGTTGAAAGTACTGTTAAAGTTCGCGAATATTTGGTGGAGTCCATAAAAATGCTAATAAATGCTTATTTCCAAAGAAAAAATGTATTAATTATATTAATTAAACTATAAATATGACCCAAATCATGCTCCCAACTTTAGTTCAGTTCAGTTCTTTAATTAAAAACTCACAGGCAGAGGTACAGAATCGACAGGCAAGATTAGTATCCAAGAGCAGGCAACGTTCAGTCAAACAGAGTAACGTAGGCAAGACAATAATCCAAAACCCAGAAAACCAGTAGAAGTCAAAAAAGAGAGAGGATACAGAGTAGACGATGGCTCGGCAGTTACAGACACTAAAGTTTCAACTTTAAAGTCTGCTTATTGAGGTTTAGATAATAACCAGCTTAAAACTATAAGTACTTGCCCATGTCACAGCAAAAGCACATGGGAAGCTAATCAAGCAAAAATTTAATCACTGATTTACTGTGACCTTTACTTTATATGCAACATACTGTATATAGTGCAGACCTATAAACAAGGTAGTACATCATTCAATCAGACTGTCTATCCATCTGGATAGACATCATACATCATACGTCTCTCTCTCTGTCTCTCTCTCCCTCTCTCTTTCTTGCAGTGAGGATTTTCATTAACCTAATATATTCAATGAGGATGGTCCAAAAAAAGTCGTCTGAGACTGTACGTGGCCTTGATATGCCTATATTCAGACGGCGTGACCTGGATATCCACTCAGGCCAGATCCTCATCATTTATATTCCTGTCCTAGCCCACCAAGGCTGATTTAAGAAACAAGCAATAAAGGAAGGTTGATTGCTGCTTCAACAGAATGCATAATCGTAGACCAAAGCATATCAAGGATACAGTGTATCTACAAAAAGCAACATATAAAAATTCTTTGGTCATCAAAGCATGAGTTCCTCATTGGCAAATTTAGTGCCGTTGTCACCAAAAAGGGGTTGATGACGCTGCTATGATGCTCATCTGAAAATCCACTACTACTGTAGGATGATGGCATAGGATGACACAAAACTCACATTACAAATACAAAAACAGTAGTGGCAATCATGAAACGAAACATAATGAAACATAGCAGATAACAGAAAAAGCCCTTATTACCTCCAGCTCCTTTTTAAAAAAGTGTTTCTGTTTATGTGAACACATTTTCTGATCCTACTGTTTGATGGTCAGACTAAATCAAGCTGACAGGAAGTCTACAGTTGCTCCAAATAACCACTCTTTACAACCATGGTGAACAGAAAAGCATCTCAGAACATATAAAAAAATGGAGGAGGACGGGCATACAAGTATTCCTGTTAAAGAGGTTAAAAAGGGTGGGGACTATATATGAGAAAATTCTTTCTGTATTTCCTTTACGTCATATAATTAATATATAGGTAAAAGAAATAAATGTAACTGTGTGTGTGTGTGTGTGTGTGTGTGTGTGTGTGTGTGTGTGTGAGGAGTACCTTTTGCAATCACAAAGCTCATGCAATGTAAATTTTAAATACATCTTTCAATTTTTTAACACAATATGGAAAGCAGGCACACAAAAAAAAAAAACCCAAAACAGATAATACACACATTTATTTCCAGGCAGTCATTGCAATTTAATAATTTCCACCCTGATATCCTTTCTGGGCTTGTGCTTTTGGGCCTGAGATGAAAATATAATGTAATATCACCTCGATCAAAGTTCCCCCAGTCTTTTCTTCAGGCCTAATACTCCTTAAATTATTCGTGGGTCAAATTCATAATGCGTTTTTAGGCAGCAGCGGCCTGATTTCCATCCTACTGCTGGTATTGATGCATTTGTTCTTTGCTGTGTCATTTCTGCCGTGCTGCTGTTTGTGGCAGGTCGTTGAGGGGAAGTAAAAATGAGTAGAAGGAATAAGAGCTGAGGTGGAGCAGAATGTTGCAATGCAGTATTCTGTGACCTGTTTCATAATCCCTGAAGCGATTAAGATAAAAAATATTTCAAGATTTTCTTTTGTATATCTTAAGCTATGCAATAAAGATATACTGCATTTCAAGGCTTTTACGTCTAAGTTGGCAATTTAGTGATGTTTTGTCTCTACCTGTCAGAAGCAAATTGATTTGATGTTTTTTATAGACTTAAAGCAGCATGAGATGATGAAGTGGCTTAATCATAAATCTTTAACCTGGCGAAGTTTATTGCAGCCATCAGCTCCGTCCAGCCAAGTTAACCCAAGGATAAGAATCAGTGTTGGGGAACAGATGTGCTTGGGACAGATGTTCTCCTTTGGCCTCGCTTCTTGCTCATGAGCCATCATGTATGAACAAATGAACACTGAAGAGATTTCCTGCTCAAAGCACATAACATACTGTCTGCTCCTTCATATTTCTTCTACTGTATGAATGAAATGCCATTTTCCATCTACATAAGGTACACCATATCCACCCTGATATTTGTGTAAATTGCTATACTGGTTTTTTATCCTGTCATTATGTTGATATGATATTGATATAGGAATATTGTATTGATAAGTATTTGGTCAGTACTCTTGATAAGCAAGTAAGTCATAACCCTTGATAGAGTTAGAACGAAAATCAGAGAAGCAGATTTTTATTTTACTGAATGGATGCGTGACGACCCATGGCACACAAGATTCAGATACAGTATGCAGAATTGATTTCCTGTTGAGCAGACTGATAGGAGCTAGATAAGTGATGAGACGAAACATAGCAGGTTGGCAATGCAATTAACCAGTAGATACTTTCATACATGGGGATACAAAATTGATGGCCATGGTTGATATTGGCCATAGCTGACATGTGACAAGTTCAATCACACATTTCCCTCCGCCTCCACAATGTTGAATTATATGATAATGTGCAAGAAAAATGTAACACTTGATCTTCTCTTTGTCAAAGTTAAATCTACATGGCCCTCATATTACCATGAAAATGATTTGCCTGATGACCTGCTATGTATGGAATAAAACACTTTGGGATCACAGCAATTTCCCACTTAATAAAAAAAAATATACATTCATTTGTTGAATTAATATTGTGGAATATTAGAATTTTAAACAAGTTAGTGCATATTATCATTTATATCAGCTCTAAGCAGGTGTTCCTTCACCAGCCTTTCTTTTTTCTCTCTTTTTAAAATAGCGACCACAATGGCCTAACCCTGTTGAGATGATTCAATTTGAATCAACTCAAAAAATTATGAAGGCCGAGTTTAAGTTTGGGGAAGGGTTTTACAGGTGTACTCAACACCTCAAGGGACTATCCCACCGCCACTTTTGTTCCATCTCTACAACACCAGTCGATTCTGGGTACTACATCTGTTAGTACAGTAATATTTTCACAATTATTGGATTGTATTAGTACAAGGAAGGCAGGGGTATACAGTATTGCAGCCTGCTGTAGAGTTTCCTTAGGTAGTGTAAAGCAAAGCACCTCCAGCTGAACATCAGAAAGTTAAAAAAACAAACCTGATAGAGGGCTTTTGGAGGAATAAATCAGCACCTCCTATTTCTCTTCAGAAAGAGAATTCAGAATTTCTCTGCAGAATGATGTAGGTGGTGTACTCCTACACAAGGGAATCAGGTTTCTTGTGGTGCACATCAATGACAAGTTGGACTATGAGGACAACCTAGAGGCATACAACAGAAGGATATTCTATTCTTTTTTTTTCTTTTTTTTTTTTCTTTTTTTAAGTCTGTCTTCATTTAATACATGAACTGAACCTTTGCACTTCTTGTACCAGTGCAAGGAGGTCAGTGTGTTTTTCTTTCCTTGTTTATTCAAGAACATAAAAAGTAGAATCTGTATACACACTGCAAAGGCGATGACAGAGATGAGAGTAGAGGATAAAATGGACTTAATTCCATGCATACACTTTGGAATGGTATCATTTTGCCACAGCAGTCTTTTGTGCTGGCAGCCTTTAGCATTCCCAGTGTGTGCTGTAATTAACATCTTCCCTGTCTGCTACCCGTGGCTGACCTATGGTTTCTAAATGCACTCTAACCCTGTTTTGTTTATATGTTAACAAGGACACTCAAATATACCTAATCTTTAGAACATTTTCTCCTGACATTTTCCTGGTACATTTTTGACTGGCTTGAAAAATGACCATATACACATTCTAGAGCATTTTTGGAAAACCCTCTAGATGCTTTTCTTTGAATGGGAAAAAAAAAAAAATCAGGCCCAAATTTTTAACACCTCAACTTTACAAACAAAAAAATTATTTCATCAAATAAAGTAGAATAGTTTTACAAAGATTTACCACTTTACTCACCTGGTGAATGTGCTAGTTAATTATAGTTACCTGCTATAGTTGGGTTCCGTAGCAAAAGTGAATGAGCCCAGTATAATACATTTGTAATCAGATACAAGCTAAATTATCCATAATACTCCTGGACCATGGTCAGATTTAACTATTTAATTGTAATTTGTAATTATGTTACATTTGAGGAACACCTACAGTGTTCAGAACAAAAACAGTGGAAATGTTGAACTTTTTCTATGTGAAGATTTCCAAGGCCTCCAGCACATGTATGTTTCTTGTACACAAAGTTTGTCCAGTGGAGGTTCTATTAATCAAACTCTACTGAAAAATGTCATAAGGTATAAATTGAGACACCGTAGGCTGTGAGTCTTATTGTACTTAATTTGGTACGCAGAAACCCAGAGATATTTATGTCCTAGATATCTGCGACTGGGACAGTCAGTGCTGGAGGATTCCAAATATATTGCACACTGTACTTATACAGATCAGGCATAACATTATGATCACCTGCCTTATATTGTGTTGGTCCCTTTTTGTTGCCAAAACAGCCCTGACCCATCAAGGCATGGACTCCACTAGACCTCTGAAGGTGTGCTGTGGTATCTGGCACCAAGATGTTAGCAGCAGTTCCCTTAAATCCAAGTTGCAAGGTGGGACCTCCATGGATTGGACTTGTTTGTCCAGCACATCCCACAGATGCTTGACTGGATTGAGATCTGGGGAATTTGGAGGCCAAGTCAACACCTCAAACTCGTTGTTGTGCTCCTTAAACCATTCCTGAACCATTTTTGCTTTGTGGCACGTTGCATTATAGATATATAGATATATAGAATATCAGGGAATACCATTTCTATGAAAGGGTGTACATGGTCTTCAGCAATGCTTAGGTATGTGGTAAGTGTCAAAGTAACATCCACATGGATGGCAGGACCTTTGACCAGCAGAACATTGCCCAAAGCATCACACTGCCTCTACCAGCTTGTCTTCTTCCCACAGTTCCTCCTGGTGCCATGTGTTCCCCAGGTAAGCGACGCACATGCACCCAGCAGTCCATGAGATATTAAAGAAAACGTGATTCATCAGACCAGACCATCTTCTTCCATTGCTCTGTGGTCCAGTTCTGATGCTCATGTGCCCATTGTCGGCGCTTTCGCCAGTGGACAGGGGTTAGCATGGGTCTGGTCTGTCTGCTATGCAGCCCCATACGCAACAAACTGTGATGCACTGTGTATGCTGAAACCTTTCTATCAGAACTTCTTCAGCAATTTGAGCTACAGTAGTAACTCATCTCTTGGTTCGGACCACGGGGCCAGCATTCGCTCAATGGTTAAGGCATCAATGAGCCTTGGCCGCCCATGACACTGTCACCCGTTCACCACTGTTCCTTCCCAGTCGTCTAGCCATCCCAATTTGGTCCTTGTCAAACTTGCTCAAATCTTTACACTTGCCCATTTTTCCTACTTCTAACACATCAACTTTGAGGACAAAATGTTCACTTGCTGTCTAATATATCCATCCACTAACAGGTACCATGATGAACAGATTATCAGTGTTATTCACTTCACCTGTCAGTGGTCATAATGTTATGCCTGATTGGTGTATATGTATGCATATGAGACATGGCCACATTGCATTTTGTCACACATGCCTTTAATGAAGCATCGGCAAAATTGCAGTGGTTTGAACTATCATCTCACTGCAAAAAGGTTCTGGGTTCGAACCTCCCAGCTGACTGTAGTTTTTCTGTCTGGAGTTTGCATGTTCTCCCAATACCTGCATGCGTTCCCTCCAGGTGCTCATATTTCCTTGCCCAGAGCGCAAAGACATGCAGAATATAGTAGCTCAACTGGCCATTTAAAATTATACATTCTAATGCGTGAATGGTTGCTCATCTCTGTGTTGATCCAGATAAATATTACCCCGCCTCTCACCCAAAGTCAACTGGGATTGGCTCCAATTGTTGCCAGTAAACTAATTGACTTTAACTTTCAAATAAGTTAAAAAAAAATCTGTATGTAGTTATAGAAAGTAATATACCTCTATTTCAGATTAATAAAAAAAAAAAAAAAAAAAACACATTATAGAGACTGTCTGGGACCTGCAGAGATAAACTTCCCACTTCCCACTTTCAGTATGCCAACAACATATACGCTGAATTCTTTACAAAACTGTATGGCTGTCTCCTGAGAGAACACAATCTGCTTTAAAAGCAATGGATGGTCACACCAAATGTTAATTAGATTTAGTGTTTGTTTTTTGTACTGTTGTGGCATTGTGTGCTCTTTATAGTTATTTTTTTTTCATACTTCATTTCATTACTTTTGAAAGCATCTTTGCTTTAAAGAAATTCTTTCCCGTTGCTTAAGATTTTGCACAGTTCTGTTCTGAATAGAAAGGTCATTTTATAAAATGACAAAGTGCAGGAATAAAAAAATAAAAAAATAAAAAATAAAACACTGAGAGGGAGGAGGCTGAGTGTGAAGGAAGCTGTGAAATGTCGAGTTTTAAGCTGGGCTTTGAAGGAGAAGATGGAGAAGTTATCTCAGAGAGACCGAGGCAGACACTTCCAGAGTTTGAGGCCATGACTCCAGACAAAGCCCTCTTGAAAGTGGACAGTTTGAACCTCTGGAATCCAATAAGGATTTCCTGTGATAGTGGTGCTGAGTCGACATACTGGGATTTGATTATATAAAAATTCTGATAGGTCATGAGGAGCTTTTTATCTATAATTATCCATATCCATAGTTTTTATCCATGTATAGCTACATTTAATGTTTAGAACATCTGCAAAACCGGTTAATTAGACAAATAAATGCTAGGTCCTGAGAAACTAAAAGTTTTCTGTCCTGAAGATTTTCCAGTGGTGGAAAACTTATTAAATTGTGAATGGTTGGTCATCTCTGTGTTAGCCCTGTGATTGATTGGTGACCTGCCCAGGGTGTGCCAACCTCTCACCTGAAATCATCTGGGATTGGCTCCAGCTTCCTAATGACTCTGATGGAGAAGTGGTATAGATAATGGATGGATGGATGGATTTGCACATAAATGTACGTGAATGCATGTTTGTTGAATTTTTAATAATGTGTCTGTTTTCCTTTGAATAAACCAAAATGCATCTAGAATATTTTTCAAGCTTAGGACTCTTGTTGCGAGTCATCATTTGCGCTTTTGATATTAAGATGGTGGAAAAGATTTCCCCTAGCTGTATGGATTTCAACTCTGTTGTACTTGTTGTACTTGTTGTATTGCTCTGTCCACTCCAAAAAAAGCCAAAGCTTAAGAACGTAATCTAAGTTCATGTTATAGGTAATGTGTGATAACTATAATAACTGGATTGAGCAGGTAAAAGTCCACATTTTGTGACCATTGTGAGAATTAAAGCATTGACTGTGCACTATGCATGAAGGATTGAATGGTATGAAAAGTATAATTGCTCTTTGCCTGCTTCTAATTTTGAACCCTGCTTTGATCTTTTTGTACGCTTCGCTGCGCGTTAAGCAATGATCATATTTATTAGGCCTGCTCTAAGACAACCCACTCAGAGTAGGAGCGAACACATGATTATGTCTGAAATTGGAGACTGAGCCCTTCAGGAACAGCATTTCAGTTATCATATCCAACGCTGAATCTGCCGTCATGTTGCCGAGCTTTATAGCCTCATCAGCAGATTAGTTTATGCTAAACTTATGGGGGGAAAACATGCAGACATGATCAAGAACAAACCCTGCAGTAGCTTGAAGCGATCTTTGTTTGAGCTTGCTTAATTGTAAGTGAAGCCATGCCTTGATAAGAGTTAAAATTTCATATGATGGCTCATAACAAAACGACAAGCGTGAACATGTAAACAAATTGTCAGCCTTCTACTGGATAATTGATCTGTAATCGTTATGTTGTAAGATAAAATAATTATGTTAGAATGAACTCCGGTGCAATTAAAAACAAATGAAAACATTTACGCCAACTCAAATCAAATTTCATCAGTTTCACTACTGAGCAAATGTACTTTTCTATTGAACTTGTGCCTTTTATATGCTTTGAAGTCTTGGGGGAAAAGAATCTAATAATAGCAGAACTGTTTTTACTTGTGATTTAATATTTATATTAGATTTACATCCCTGTTGTTTGACAGCAAACGCCACCCCTCCAAATGGTAAACTTCTATAAGTTTGGTGTCATGTATTGTTTCTTTGTTATAAGCCTTAAAAATATTTCTGAATTAGTTCAAGTTTACGCAGTTTAACAAGAGTGGTTTGTCAGCAACTGCAGATTCTTTCCTCAGCACTGCACAAGATATCAGCGAAAGTAATTCATCTTTCATGGCTCCAACTCCTATTGCACACCAGGAGACATCTTGCATTTTGCTACACACAAAGTGTTTAAGGTACAGAAAAATAGAAGTAGTAAGATCTTTAAGTTTTCAGATAATAGATGCTATCTCCAAAGGAGTGCTGGGTCAAGTAGACTGCTGGGCTGACAATAATGAAGCGAGACAGGATACCATGTGAGTATGGAGGGCAGGATTTCAAGAAGAACACATGAACAGATCTATTTTCTATTTACATGCACATGTGAATTGGTTGCAATAAATTTTATAATATAATATAATATTATATAA
>JAOVYU010000034.1:3072260-3082648 GCA_025674565.1 Synodontis membranacea
ATATATAGATAGAGAGATAGATAGATAGATAGATAGATAGAGAGAGAGAGAGAGAGAGAGAGAGTACCAGTCAAAAAGTTAACACACCTACAGTACTCATTCATCCAGTAGGTTTTAATTTTCTTTGTATTGTTAAACAATACTGAACATCAAAACTATGAAATACCATGTATATGAACTTTCATATGTAAAAGTGTTTATGAAAAAAAAAAAATATCTCTCGTATTTTAGATTCCTCAAATTAGTCAGTGTTTATCTTGTTTGCAGTTTTGAACCTTTTTGACATTATCCCAACCAGCTTCATGAGGTAGTCACCTGGAGTTCCTTTTGGTTAACAGGTGTGCCTTGTCAAAGGTTCACAAGTGGAATTTCTTGCCTTCTTAATGCATTTGAGAGACTCAGTAAAGAGAGGTTAAGAGAGTAAGGAGAAACACCAGTCCATACTTACTTTAAGATATACAGTAAAGTGCCATAAGTTATAAAAATGAAGAAAAATCATTGAATTAGAAGGTGTGTAAAACTTTTGTCTGGTACTGTATGCCATAATGGTTATGGTTGTGGTATAGTTAGATGGTCCGCACATGCACACGAAAGAGAGAAGCAATCTTTCCGTCTATCTGGCAAATCCGCCATGATAATAGCAATCCACCAAAATACAAGCACACCTGGGTTTTAAAGGGAATGGGAGATGACACTCTGATTGGTTTATTGCATGTTATGCCCAAAGCACACCCATGATTATTTAAGAGACTAAGTACACCCTGTTTTAACCGTGCGCCTGTTGCTTCGGCCAATTTTTCTGCTATCATGCTAGCAAAAGTGGATTTGGACATGCCCTAAATGCACTTCTACCATGCCTTTTAGACCATGCACTTAGATCGCTAACATAGGGCCCTATGAGTGTATGTTAGAGTAAAGTACTTAGCATCATTCCTGTGAGAGCACTGAGTAGTAGTTCACCCATGAAATAACAGAGGATTATCTGGGGGAGAAAAGTCCAACAAAGCTTGCCAGTATTACCATCCATGTGAGTAACACCAAATGGAGAATTAACTTTTAGAAAAACGGTGTTCATTGCACTGGGACAGCTCCAGAGACTGGTAAAACTCATATGTACATCTTTTATAGTGTCACTTTTTTTTAAAGAAGGCCACAAAAGCAGAGGGTATCTCAAAAGCTCATGAATGAAATAACGTCTCAGCTGTGAAACTGTTGTAAATCAGTACTTTATAGGAAACAGGGTGTGGTATGGACAGAGGCAGTGGAGTAGTTTTCCTACGTATCTGTAACAAGGACAGGAACACAGGTATAACGTTTAATGTCAAAAATAAAAAGATGTGTCAACTAATTATAGCGTGTCTTCAAAAGGTCCTCAGTTGGGAATAGGTTTTTTGACAAATGCTATTAAAAAGGTACAGAAAGCTGACAGACAGGTATCACAGGGGATCATGGATTTAAATACCTACAATCTTCCCTTAGATGACTAGTACAGTACATGTGAATAGGCTGGTACTCAGTGTTCATACTGATTCACATTATGTTCTGAAGCATGTAATGATGTTACTCTTGGATATAAAGCGATGCAATTCCAACAGTTACATAATTGAAGCGACTAAAATGGATTTGTAGGAGCTGGTCCTTCGGGATGCTTCATTGTAACTGAACATATGGATATTAATGGTGTGAGTCCACTTCCTTTTGCCCTCACCTTTTTTTTAAGTGCCTCTGCTTGTGGTGAGAAGTGGTTGAGGAACATTGCTTCAGAATTTGTGAGTAAGTTGTACAAACTCAGATCAGAACCATGAAAGGTTTTTTTTTTTTTTTTTTAATTTTTTTTCATGGAAGTGTATCTTCTGAAAACTAAACACATCTGAAGTGAGCCTGGCGGCAGTCCAGACAGTTCTGTAAATCTTCGAGCAAGGCGAGCTCGGTAATATTTAGAAGCAAAAACTTGTAGGAATTCTGCTTAGCAAATGTGTATGGGTTTTTTTCTTCTTTTTTTTAAGTTCATAGGTTAACCCTTTCCTCCTCTTCCTAGCATTTATCCCATCTTTTTACAGGGTCCGCTTACATGTTTGATTTGGCAGAGTTTTTATGCCGGATGCCCTTCCTGACGCAACACTCCCCATTTATCTGGGCTTGGGACCTGCACACAGGAATACACCAGAGTGTGCACCCACTTGTGGCTGGGTCTTTGTACAGCACCCGGTATTCTCTGGATGTCTCCCATCCAAGTACTACCCAGGACCGCCCCTGCTTAGCTTCCGAGAACAGGCGAGATCGGGCACCCACAGGGCAGCATGGCCGCGCACTCATGGGTTAACCCTTTATAGGGCACTAATTAAAACACTTGGAAAATCTAAATTTCAACCCTAAATGTGGTTCTACAAGGCCATTTTGGATGTCTATTGAAGTTACCAATAAGGTTTCTTGCTCTACAAAGGGTTAAGGTGTCAGAAACCCTATGTTAACCATGAATACAGGGTAACCTGTGGAGTCTTACAAAATTCATTTAATAGGACAATTAACATAACATAAAAGTAAATAAATGTTATATGTCTTTTATTTTCCTCAGAAATTCATTTTTAAAATGTTACTCTTCTATAAAGGCATGGCTACACTTCACTGACAGACTTGGCCGGAAGAGATGAGTTAACATGGCCAGTTAACTTCATGTTATGTCTACTTTTTAAAACTTTTCTGAAAACTTTTCTGGGCACATGCATAGATACAAACTGTCACTGTATACTAGCCATCCGAAATAATGCGTTTGTAACTCACCCTGGTGAGCTCGCTGCCGGCTCATTTTGCGTTAGTGACATCCATCTGTCAGCGAATTTCCAGTCCATGTGATAAATGTCCATCCTAGATGCATTCGTATTAATGAATTAACTCCAGATAAACTATTTAAGCTCTCTGGATAGATATAGTAAAGAGAACTTGAGAATGTGGGCTTATTCATCTGACCATTTCTACAGGAGAAGGGGCTGTGGCTAGAATAGTAGTGACGTCGCTTCTTGTCTCTACTGTGCAAACTGGAGACAGGGAAAGTCCCGATGACGCAGACTCTGGCTGAATTTGACAACATGGCCAATGCATTGCTTCAGTGCATTGATTAAGTAACCCTTAAAAAACAATAATGCAGTTTTTTAAAGTTTGTTTTTAATTAAAGGGATGTGAGCAATGTAAAATAAATAAACTGAATATTTTGATATTTAGTGTGTAATGTTTTCTGTATGTCACTAATGAAATCTAAGTTTCATTTAGTTTAAGTATTGTATTCAGTTTAAGTATTGTTCAGCAGCGTGGTCATATTTCACTTTGGTAAATCATTTCGATAAGATTACGCCAATATGTAATCCTATCTCAGACATGTGAATAGCCTGCTACAGCGATTATATGCAATAAAACATAAATGACACTATTGATTCAGACTGCATTTCGCTAAAAGCTCTAAAGCCCTGATTTAAAGTGATAAGCTTAGAATGAAACATTTAATTAACTGATATGACTAATATGGATTTATATGAGTTGAGCCCTTGGGACTATTGATATAAGTGAAAATCTGGATTGTTATACACTGATCAGCCATAAAAATAAAACCACCTGCCTAATATTGTGCATGTCCCCCTTGTGCCACCAAATCAGCTATGACCCGTGTATACATAGACTCCACAAGGCCTCTGAAGTTTTGCTGTGGTATCTGGCATCAGGACATTAGCAGCGGATCCTTTAAGTCCTGTAAGTTGTGACATGGGACCTCAGTGGATCAGACTTGTTCATCCAGCACATCCCACGGATGGTCCTTCAGATTGAGATCTGGGGAATTTGGAGGCCAAGTCACCACCTTGATCTTTGTCATGTTTCTCAAATCAATCCTGAACAATTTTTGCATTGTGGCATGGCGTATTGTCCTGCTGAATGAGGCCACTGCCATTAGGCTATGCTGACCATGAAGGGGTGTACAGTACTTGGTCTGCAACAATGCTTAGGTACTGCAGGTGGTACATGTGGAAGTAATACCCACATAAATACCAGGACCCAAGGTTTCCCAACAGAACAATACCCAGAGCATCACACTTCCTCCACCGGCTTGCCTTCTTCCCACAGTGCATCCTGGTAAAATCTCTTCCCCAGGCCACCTCCTTCCATTGCTCCATGGTCCAGTTCTGATGCTTACTGTATGTGCCCATTGTATGTGCTTTCAGCAGTGGACAGGGGTCAGCATGGGCACTCTGACCTGTCTGTGGCTATTCAGCCCTGTACACAGAAAGCTGTGATGCACTGTGTGGTCTTATAACTTTATATAAAAGTCAGCATTAAATTTTTCAGCTATTTGTGCTAAATAGCTCTTCTGTAAGATCAGAACAGACAGGCTCCACACTGGTTTACCATTGTCCACTTTTGGTAGATACTAACTATGACCGGGAATACCTCACAAGACCTGCCATTTTGGAGATGCTCTGACCCAGCCGTCTAGCCATTACAATTTGGCCCTTGTTAAAGTTGCTCAGATCGTTATGTTATTTTCTTCTACCAACACATCAACTTTAAGCACTTACCATTCCCATGCTGATATATCCGACTAGATAACGAGACAATGTTATTCACTTAACCTGTCAGTGGGTGATCAGTGTAATTCTGCATACTGGATATATTGGTTCAATAGTCTTTCTGTTCTCTGTCATTGAAAGACAACGTGCTAAATTGATTTGTTATCATACCAAGTCACTCTTGTCTTCATCCATTCAGTTTCTTTGACTCCTCCAAAGATGTCGCCAAATAAGATGAGGTCCAGAAAGTTCTCTAACTTTGCCTGTTATTAAATATTGATCAGGGGAAACAAATGAAATACAAAGGAGACTGCAAGTCAATATTTAATCAATGGCATGTATTTAGATATGCATATGAGTAAGTGGGCTTCTTTATTAACTTTTAAGTTTTTTAGAAACCAACTTTAGATCATGGAAATTGCATTGATTTGGGTACATGGATTGATTCATTGTTGAAGTACAACTTGTACAACATTCAAGTCATAAATAGACAGTGAGATGGGTGTATTTTATTCACAACTTACTTCACAACTTCACAACTTACATTTGGGAGAGAATTGATATATTTCAAAAGATACATTTCAAAAATTCAATTACTTTAGAAAGGTGGTATTTTGGGATTTGCAATTTATTCGACTTGTGGGACTTGGGCAGTATGCTGCTGTTAATAAAATGATGTATATTCCACATGCGTCTTTATTCCTGCTACCTTTAAAAATTACAGATAGTCTTGAATGTAATATAGAAAACTGCTATTGAGGTTTTCAGTAATATCCAGCTGTAGAAAGACAGCAAAATGTCTTAGTTTGGCTAAAAACAAGTGAAATGACCACGGTTCACCTAGTGTTGATGTTAGCGTCCAGTTAACTACCGCTAACTGAGTAGTTAGCGGTAGTTAACTGGAAGCCATTTGGGGCTATGTATGCAGTGTGTGCTGACTGGGAACAGCTGGCTTTTATTAGAAGTCTATGGAACTAGTAGCAAATCATGTGGTGCATCATGTGACTGGATTTATGGGTCGTTGTTCGGTTGAAGATTCTGGGAAATGATGTTCATGTTGGAATTTAAAGCAAAAAAAGAAAGAGCAACATTCTAGAGGTAAGAAAATGAGGGTTGCAAAATATCCAGCCTTGTTATATTTTGAGTCCAGCTCAAAAAAACAACTACAAAAAGTCCTGAAACTTGTCCATTGGAAGCCAATTCATAGTGGTGCGCACTCTGATTTGCAATACACCTTCTAATCTCATGGTATGGCCATTATCCACTCGATAATTCCATTTCCAAATCTTTGCAGTATTCCCTATATTTAAAGTGAAAGTGATTAATTGTCGTCGTTAACACAGGAGGCAGCTATTTCAGCACCCAGGGAGCAGTGCTTGGGGTGGCACCTTGCTCAGGGTACCTTGCTGATTCGAACCTGCAACCGTTTGATTACAAGTGCACTTCCCTAACCATTAGGCCACCATCTGACCATTCGCCTGGCATTCTGATGGTACATGAGACAAACACATAGAATAAATAATCACAAGGTTTGCTATTGAATTCAAAAACACTCAAGATGTGACAATGTAGCTGGCCTACTTATAGAAAAACTTCCGACATGAATCAGTGTAATATCTGTACAGTTCCAACTACCGCTAGTTTCCAGGTAGTAATTACAAGAAAACATAAAAAAAAAAAACATTCTGTAATTACTGTAATTGTGACATATTTCTGTATTTTTTGTGTAGCTTGTGTATGTACTGCATTGCATGCTGCACTCTGATCCCGTACGCTTGATATTTCATCTTTCCGCAGCTGTGCATCTGGTAGGGGTGGCAATAAAACCGACTTAATTCGCAGTATAATTTGCTTGTCACTGTGACGACTCTTAATTGGTGGTAAACCAGAAAGTGAGCTGATCTTTGCATTTATGGAGATTATAGCTTCCGTAAGAGACGTGACTAAATCCAAATTTGGCTCTGGCTTATTTCTCTGCTGTTCCCAGGAGCAACGAAGCATTCGCTCATTTTAATGTCCTATCTACATACTGTATGAGAGGGTGATTACAGAGAAGATTTAGATGAACGATATATTGCTACAATAAAGTACTGATATGGTTGCACCTTTTGGCCAGATCCGATCCCATGAAACAACAACCACCTCCTTGGAAACAGTCACTGTTGTTATGCTTACTGGATCCTGTCTTGTAAATGCTGGGTTGGATTACAAACTAATGAGAATGATCTGAAATCTTATTGTTAGCTGTTTGGATGATAATGAAGCAATGAGCAAATTAAATGCATCTCTCATTCACGATCTGCAGGGAATAACTTTTGAATTAGTGACCTCAGATTGCATAGCATTAAAGGCTGATTGGACCCTGTGGTACGCTTTGTTTCTTTTCTGTGCGGAGATTAGAATGAATTACTGTTATTCAGTGCCACAAAAAAGGATGTTAAATTATTTCTGTTGTGCCTCATTCATACCAAAGTCAAATGGTGATTTAAGCAAAAGGTTTAAAATGCTGCTGCTGCTACTACTACTACTACTAATAATAATAAGAAGAAGAAGAAGAAGAAGAAGAAGAAGAAGAATTTATTGATTTATTTATTTGCATTTTATTACTTTTTTTAATTCTTTTTATTTACTTTTTTTTTTTATTCTTTTATTTTTATTTATTTATTTTCTTCACTGTGCCATGGATTTAAACCCAACTCCTTTAACAACTTATTTATCCTAAAGTATATTATTATTAAATATTATATTATAGTGAAATTAATTGCAATTTAAGATTAAGGAATGGGTGAATTTGAAAACTCGCATAATCTTGCTGCTCCTCTTCATATAATATAGAAAACATCTAGACTGAAACTTGCAATGTTGTTTTTGCCTTCAAAACATTTTTCCCCTCATCCTCTCCTTTGAAAGATTAAACCATATACGTAAACTGATTTAAGACCCTATGTCCAGCTTAGCTTCATATCCTAGTGTACAATACCTATATATATATATAAATCATTTTATACATCACAGGAAGCACTAGCTTTATATTAACAGTAATATCAGTTTTAGATTAGACCCGGTACTCTGATGCCAGAGCAGTGATGAAGTGGATTGATACGGGTGATTCAGCGGTCGGTTTTGATTACAGCGTGAGTGCTGAATGCAAGACGGCTGTATCTTATTGCTTCGGGAGCTCTAGTATTGCATGCAGCCTGTTGGAATCCATGCAACTGTCACCTACAGTGCTGGAGAAACAGAAGCATCTGCGCCATGCTATATTTAAACCTGGCTCTGCCACTTCTTTAATAGGGATAAAAAATAAAAGCATTATGAAAATCCTTGTAATTTAAAGTAGGACAGGCTCAGGCTGGCGGCGGTCCTATTGGAAGCGGCTGCTCTCTGTTTTATGTAAGACGCATTGTGATGAAAGAGAGCATAATAAGTTAATGCTCGGCAGTATACACAGACTACACAGGTTATTCATCGAATCAAGGTACAAGGAAGTCCAAATGATGCAATGATGAATCTTTAACTATATGAGAGTCAATAATGTGAATTTTTCACCAATATCAGGTCCAGGCTAAGGTGGCAGACACATTCCCTGCTCTCATTCACGTCTTCGATTCAGCAGCAAGCTGTAAACAACTTCTGTCCTAGATTATGAAGAGTGTGAGTAATACTTATTTGTATTGTGGCCACGTGGAAAAAAAAGTGCTTTATATTATTATTAGCCAAATATCAAATGAGAAAAAGTAAAAGTAAGGAATAAAATACCATAGGGCAGGGGTCCCCAACCCCTGGTCCCTGGACCGGTACCAGTCCATGGATCACTTGGTACCGGGCCGCAAAGAACAAATGTTGTGGTTAAAATTATAGTTATTTTTCTTTCATTAGTCTTCCAGATCTTATTTTGAAAAATGACTGTTTCCGCCCTCGCCTTACTACCGCACTTGACTCTGGCACGCCATTTCATGCATCAGTGACATAAGCTAACCCTTGAAAAAAATGAGACAAAAAGAAAATTCACTGGAAAGCTTTTTTGGGAAGGAAGGAGCAAACTATGGGACAGCAGAAGGGTCACAGATTGCCAGCAAAAAGAAAGCTGCATTTAAAAGAAAATTCCAAGATTCCTAAATAAGTTATGGGTTCATCACAACAGGTGATACACAAGCTCCACACCCGCTATGCATAATTTGCAGTGACGGACTAGCTAATGAAGCCATGAAACCCTCAAAACTGTTCGCCACATTTTCCCACTGATAACAACCCGGTTATCAGTGGAAATATTTTCATGCATGAAACTGGTCCCTGGTACAAAAAAGTTGCTGGAAATCTCAAATTACAGCTTCTAAAATCTACCTCTTACTGTTACAAAGTACTGACACTGGAAATTCCTTCCAAAAAATCAGCATCTACCTGCAAAAAGTTAACCATACCAATGTTTATAATTCTACATTGATCTCCGAATAGCTGTTACAACAGGAGCCATAAAGCATTAGAGATATTTGCATATTAATATAAACCTGTAACAGATGGCACTACTTTCAGAAAAAAATGAATCGATACTTTCTGAATAATCAGACTTGAGTTTTAGAAAGTGCTGTGGTAGAAAGACCTTTGTTATATTTTCAAGTAAACACAAGATTCAGCGGGCCACACCTGGGCCAAGCCTTTGTCCTTAAGTAAATTTCCCAAGCACTGATGTGTGTGCCAAATTTCATGAATTTTCATCCATAGGAACCACCACAAGAATTGTTAAGCCTCAAAGAAAAAAAAAAAAAAAACTCTGGTGCTCGGGCCCTAAATATCTCCATTCTGTTGTGGTTAAGGACTCTGCTACATAAAACATTATTCCTACTATTTAGCACTAAACATATTTGCTTGAGCTTACAAATACTAGTAGTGATTTTAAATGGATAAATAAGGCATGCAAAATTGCACTGTAAATTCTAACATCTTCTAATGAATAAAAAATGTTTATTAGCATAAAAGTGTTAATTAAAAAAAAAAAAGCACTTAGAGGTATTATTCATCCTTCTTGTTATGGTTAGAATGATGCTTGATTTCTCATACTGTTTGGCATAAGATGCTATTTTTTTTTTTTCCTTTTTTTTTTTTGGACACAGCTTGTGGGCCTGGTACTGGCAGGTGCCTGATTTGGCCCATGCTGCTCATGACAATCTGACTTAGAAGTATGGGTCACAGATGGGCTTGTGTGCAGCAAATACACTGTTACATTTACAACATTTGGCCGAAACACTTATCCACAGTGACTTACTGAAAGTGCTTTGTTGTCTACTTAGAAAACATGTCCATATGTTAGCATAGACAACCCCTTAATAGATAGAGGCCTTGTTAAAGTGAAGGGGCTTGTGTATGCTGGTGAATCGCGGAGCACTATCACTGGGACTATAATGCTCCCAGTAGGGTTACCCATGGCAAACAGACCTGTGGGGAAAGGTCAGACTAATCTAAACAACGTGTACACTGCCTACCCACCTGACCTGGTCGGGCTGAGCCTGAAATAGCATTGGCAAGCCATCTTGTTGGTTCACAACCAGCAAGGTCAACAATGAGCGTCAGATTCAAAGCCACACCCTTTGCAATAAAGACTGGTTAATGCAGAAAGGCCAATGCCTGAATCTTTCAATAACAAAAGGGAATGTCAGAAACAACATCCATTTGGAGGGTCATTCCAAAAATGATCACCACTAATGTGTAGCAGCAAAAAACAAGTTGTAGTGCAAGTGGAAATGCTGAGTGCTGTAATGACTGTGTGTGTGTGTGTGTGTGTGTGTGTCAGTCCAGTCCCTGAGTATATAGAAGCCTGATGGCTTGTGTGTGTGTGTG
>JAOVYU010000034.1:3247687-3258640 GCA_025674565.1 Synodontis membranacea
GTGTGTGTGTGTGTATATATATATATATATATATATATATATATATACACACACACACACACACACACATATGTATGCACATGTACTGTATATATATATTTGGTATTCATATATTTAATGTTCATTCACTCTTATATTTTGTACATATATTCATACCATTCACTGCACATTTATTTCTAATATTTCTTTATTCTTATATTTTATTCTTTATATATTTCCTCATTTCTTATATTTGTACACCACTATTGCTTGTGAAGCTCGCACACAAGAATTTCACTCACATGTACTATACCAGTGTACCAGTAATGTGATGTGACAATAAAAGTGATTTGATTTGATTGATTTTCTTTAACAGTAATTCTACAGTAGTTGTACCATGAATGTTTGGTTTATTATAACGTTTCTATAGTAACAGCTTACACAGGGACGGGGACAGCAAACACGATACATACGTCTGACAATAAATGTGACCTTATGTATTAAAGAAAGACATATAATTGTTGTTTTGAAGCATTTTGTGAGATGTTTATTTAACTTTTATAGAAGGAATCTCCAGTTTCAGGCTAGAAGATTTCGCGAAGGACACTGAACGATGTTTTATACTGTAGCTGCTAAAAAGCACGTGAAAACAATGGAAGTAATTTGTAAGTAGCAAGGTCAAAATAATTTTTCTTGCAGATGTTCCAAAACATTAAATATATGACGTTTAATGCGTCATTTCTTTAAGGGAAAAATTTTTCATCAATTGCATATTAAAACATTGCAGGAATTGCAGTTCTTGGAAAACAATCAACTCTAAGGTGGTCACGGAAACTCGTTCCCCGCGTTGGGCTACGTACATCATGCCACCCCATTCTGTTAAATGACCGTAATTTTAGACATAATGAACCAAATAAAAATGAACACTTCCTCCTTCTCACTTCCTTGAAGATGTATCTATTTTGTCTGTCATGGTTTGATGATTTGATGATATGGGCTTCTAATGACATGTTGCTCTAATTACATGTAAATGTCATTTCCCTTTTATGCTGGACAGCAGGTGAAATGTGCATAATAAAAAAAAAGCCGCTATACAAAATGAGATATTTTATTTGTAATATATTTATGCTTGTACACCAGTAAAATAAAATGCATATCTATAGTTCCATCGCAATCTCAGTGAACAGTTAGACAGCATTCCGTTGACAGTCGCCACCTGTAAAAATCATGTTGTGACGCAGACAGAACGCTGCGTGTTTCAGGGAGAAATAAACATTTTATCTTTACAGAAATACTTATAAACATAAAAAAAAACATAACAGTATTGAACAAATGTATCACTCTTTGAAGAATAACACTGGCAACGGAAATCTTCATCTCACACCCTTGACATTCTTGTGTGCTTTCTGCTCTCTGGTTTTGTTTTAAGCTCTTTCATTTTTTTTTTTTTTTTTTTCATCATTTTTTTTTTAAAGTGTGTTTTCATTAGTCACTTTCTGGTCAGTGTAAGCTTTTGCAGGTAAAGGGGAAGAGGACTCTCTCTGCGGTGTTGCTTAAACACGGCACATTTAAAGTTACATAGAACAAACATTTGGGCACTGAGTTTTTATATACATTAAATCATATGGGTTTTTTTTTTTTTTTTAAAGGCATCCATTTCTTTAAATGTGTCTTTAGCTTTATAATTTGTTCATTCTCAACCGTGCAGGTTAACCCATTCTACAGTCTCTGTCTGTAACTCTAGGTTACCAAAGGTATTTTTTTGTGCCATTGTCATGAGCAAAACTGATCCGAGAATTTGGTCCTCCTTAAACTAAGACATGGATAAGGACAACCAAAACATGGGGAAAAAGAGAAGGCCCAATGCTCTAAGAGTAGATCCATGGCCCTTCAGACATGACTGATCTGATTTAGGCTTTTTCGAGCACTTTTTTTTCTTTTTAGCTGGTGCTGTTGAAGGTTCCATATCCAACAGGTCTGGGTTGAGTTTGTCCAGGGACTGATCTAGGTTGTTGGAAAGGGTTGCCAATGGGCCATCATTGAGACTTACTCCTTGCTTGCTGCGAGTGTCATTCTTTATCCGTTCTGTTTCTAGGACCTTTGTCTTCGAAATGTTCTCCTTCTCCTTCTGGGGGTTGTTTGTGATTTGGCGGCTGTTGTACGATGAGGGGTCAGGTAGAGTCTTGCTGGAAATGATGGAGGATTTGTCGTTATCTGAAAGGCAGCATCTTGGAATACTCTCTCCCATGGGGTCATCAAAGGACAGGAAATTTCCAGAGTGAGGACTGGTCTCGATACATCCGTCCAGGTCACTGCTTTTAAGTCGTTTCAGGTCCTTCCCCACAAGAGCGACTGGAAGATGGCATTCAAGATCAGAGCTGGAACCTTTGAAGCGTTTGAACCAATCCCACAGAGGCCTGGCTCGGCAGTCACATATCCACTGGTTCCCATTGAGACGTAAATACTGGAGCGACACCAATGGCCCCATCGTCTCACCACTCAACATAGTGAGATTGTTGTAAAACAGAAACAAGGTTGTCAGATTTCCGAGGTCGTTGAAAGCCCGCTGCTGTACATGAACAATTCGGTTTTGATGCAGGAGCAAGCGGTCTAGATGGATCAACCCTCTCAGCATGTGGTCCGTCACCACCTTGATCTTGTTGTTGTGCAGGAACAGGTAGGTAAGGTTAGCTAGGTCCACAAACGTGTCATCGTGCAGGGCTAGAAGGTTGTTGTCCTGTAAATACAGGTACTGAAGTGAGTTGAGTCCATGAAACACCCCGATAGGCAGTTCAGACAGTCCACACCTGTGCAGGTGCAAAGTGTGCAGCTTGGTCAGACCTCGAAAGGCAGAGGGACTGATGATCCGAAGGTTGCTGTTGTCACCAATATCCAGCTCTTCCAGTCTCTCCAGGCCATAGAAGGCTCCAGACTCAATGTGGCTGATGTTGTTGGAGTACATCCAGAGGACAGTGAGGTTATGCACGGAGCTAAAGCTGGTGGAACGGACCACTGTGAGTTTGTTGCTCTGGAGGAATATCCGCTGGCTACGGACAGGGATTTCGGTAGGAATAGAGAAGAGGCCTTGCTGCTGACAGGCCACGGTTGGTCTCGGCTCACTGTAGCATACGCACTTTGCTGGGCAGCCATTCAACACTGGCACAACATTCAGCCATAGCACCAGACAGAAGAGTCGACCTCCTGTGGAAAGACGACAAAGAAACATGGGTCAGTTTCACGTTTGTCTACCATTTCAATGTACATCAAGGGTTCTTTGCATAGGTAAGTTTCCTGATGGGATGCTACATGAAACACTCTGTGATAGGGTAACAATCGGTTGTAGGGCTCTATATAGAACCTTTAAGGTGAGACAAATGGATGCTTTAGGCGATAACACTTGTGCTAATCTTGGATTCCAGAAAACAATTTTAGGCAATGAGATGTTTCAAAATGTTCAAATTAACTTCCCCTCTACATTTGCCTGTTTATCCAAATGCAACAATTCTGAATTGGATTTGGTAACAGCCTCCAAATTTGTTACAATTATCTGCTTCAAAGCACAACGCCTCTAAAATTGCCGGCTGTCGCGTTCCAGTTAGAAAAGCACTACCAGCAGATATCTTCGCCTTGGGACCCATTCCCATCTATCAGCCAGTGCTAGCATGAGGACCCAGGCAACTGTGAGTGCTGATAAATTTAAAATGGAAGTGGGCCTGGCACAAAATTAGCTGGCACCAAGAGGAGCGGTGGAACTAATCAGATTCCTGCATGGCAGAAGGGTTGACATTTTAGTCTGTCCAAGGAATGATGAGTGCTTTGATGGGTCTCCTCATGACTTTGTGGTTGGATCGGTCAGGGATGTTAGATACAAGTCCCCTGATGACGTTGAGGTTTTGGAGTGCTATATTAAGATAAGGTGACCGGAGACCTTATAATCTTTGTGATCTATGTATTAACAAATTCAGTATTTATCACACTAGCTCAGAGTTAGCTGCTAGGTAACCAGGAAATTCTCCATGTTCCTTCAGGCACCAAGTTGTAAGATGGAGGATTGAACAAAAAGACATGGAAATATGAATGTTTGTAAAGTAAAATATTTTAAATGCCATGAAAATACATTTTGCTACCCTGTTATATTCAGACCAAGAAAAAAAAAAGATGACTTTCCTTCATATCGGCTAATGGGCAGAAGAGTACAATGTGTTGAATAGAGACAGAAGCATGGCCACGTTTCTAGCTTCGTGCCAGCCCTCAGCTCATCACTGTGTCTGTCCCACCATTCTGCAGCTTGTTAAATGGAGCTTGCTTGAGGCTTGACAGCAATCCTGTGCTACACTTTCCCTCAAAACCTGTCTTCTCTCTTTCCCCCTTTTCCCTCCCTCATCCCCTCTCCCATCAGCCTCCACTACCGGAGAGCTGTCAGACTTTCACTCTTTCTGCTTCGCAGCGGATAAAAATATTCTATTGCCAGGCTGTTCTGCGTTAGGCTTCATGAATCCATCAGGCCTACTGTTTTTCTCTGCTAGTCATTAGCAGACTATGCACACCCTTACACAAAGCAGTGCCAAGATTTGCTTTCAAAGCTCTCTTTTCTCTTTGCCTTAGCCACTTGTGCTAACCTGCATGCAACGTCTCTTGCCTTTCATCTAGTTGGTTTTAATGGAGTTTCTTGAAATGTCATCCAACCTCCAATCATTTTAGAGCACCGTCTGGTCTCCTGAATGGTCACATATCCATACCCTTTATGGTTAGTCACCCTTGATCCTATTTTCCTCCTATCCACTCCTTTCTTCTCTGAACCCCTTATCATCCAGCATCCTTTCACCTTCATCTTTCATGCTCACGGGGGTTTCATATGCCTAATATGTTCACTAGTTGACAGTGTAGGAAGCCGTCAACTAGTTGGGATGGTGGGGGGGGGGGGGGGGAACCAGTGAGACAGATGGTAAAGAAAGCAAGCTATGTGTACTTTGTTAGTCTGAAAATAGTTTTAAGTATAGATTAAATTTTAAAATTCAATTCTATAGAGAATTAAACAAGACAATTCAGGTTTTTTTTGTTGTTGTTGTTTTTATTTTTATTATTTGCTTTAATAGACCGGTAGCCAACAAGTATGTGCATTTGTCCTTTACATCACTCTGTGTCCTCTACTGAAAGAATTCCTTATGTTGTCCTTTAACGCTACATAAAATGTACAAATAACTTCCCTTGCCTTTTCAGAGCCACTATTCAATCCCACTCGGCCAGTTTAGAGTTTGATCAGAGGCACGTGGCACCTCAAAGAGGCTGATCCAGATCCATTTCCAGATGCTATATCTTGATGTTGAACACGTTGGCTATAAGGAGCTTCCCTGCTATGAACGTGAGTAATTGTCATTATTGACACACAGTGCACAACAATGAAATTTGTCCTCTGCTTTTAACCCATATGTGAGATGGCACACAGCAGGGGGCAGCTATTTTCAGCACCCGGGGAGCAGTGCTTGGGGGTGGCACCTTGCTCAGGGTACCTCAGTGGTACCTTGCTGGTTGTGGGATTTGAACCTGCAATCTTCCGATTATAAGGGCGTTTCCCTAACCGCTAGGGCCACCATCTGCTATGCCTTCAGCATAAGGATCAGCAATTTCCTCATCCACACAAGTGGAATTTAGGAACTGATGTAATATGACATACTGGCACATTTGTTAATGGTGTAGACATAAATAGCAATAAAGATGAAATTTTAATTTGCATCCCATGTTTGCCTGTTAACTGAAATGACACACTTGACACATTATTTACGGCACAAATTAAACACCCTAAAATAGTGATGTCCTGAAACTTTTTTTTAACTATGGGAAAGACAAATAGTTGGCTACTTTTTGAATTACCAATCGACTAGTAAAAATCATTAGCCCTGTAATCAGTAACTCGGAATAATGTTAACACCTTTAAACATTAAAACCAGCATCTAATAACGTAATTGCTGTACAAAATAACATCTTTGAAAGTTCTTTGTTACTGAAAAAGCTGCTCTGAATCTCCTTTTGATTATTTCTCTTATTACACAAAGCACGATGCATAATGACACTTTTTTTTTTTTTTTTTTTTTTGGTGTTTTTTTTTTTTAATTCCGCAGCTTCACACTGTGGAAGACTGAGGCAGTATTCTTGAGTGACAAGAATATTAGGATGCCTCTTAACATGACAAGGACCTCTCTGATTCATTACAGGGGAAGCTGAACACCAGCACTCGTCTTTGCATGAAATGCATTGATTGCTGTTCTCTTTCTTACTGCGGAAAAGAAAAAAACACTCCTCCGGATAAAAGAATTTCCCAGAGATGAGCACCACACCACAGATGAACCAGGGCAAAAAAAAAAAAAATCCAAAACACTTCTCTGGCATCTAATTAAATTATTTGTGAGGACAACAAGAAGAGGAACACTACAGAGCAGGCACTTGAGATAACCGGGTATACAGAAGGCGAGAGAGAAAGAGAAAGTGGGAGGGAGGGATCTTGTTGACTTTGAGCAGTGAAGTGTGGCAATCCTTGCCACCGTGTTCATTTGCATGTGTCCCTGCAGAGCGCAGGGTGAATACAGAGACATTTTCAAGTTTATCTCCTCCTCACGAGCACAGTACATGGCCTGCCCATTTCCTAACCGCTATTGTCCTGATGTCACCAGGGACCTGTCAAGAGGGGGACAATACATGCCCTGTGGGACCTGGGGTGTTATTGATCATGTTGGGAAGGAATAAAAGCTTGCAGATGAGCCATAAAGGGCTAAAATGCAGACAAGTCTGAAACTGCTGAGGTTGATTGCTTCTAATAGATTGTTAGAGTAGAAACTTTGAGTTATCCTAGCTGCAACTACTCAGATTACAATCACTCAGTCAACTATATGCCTGACACGTCCTGGACACGACTCAAGCCATATGACGCCATTGTCCTGACAAAAAGTCTAACCATGAAGTCATGTGACCCAAACAAATTGTTAAAGCTATAGTCAAATATTTTTATTCCTTACTTGTACAAATAACCCGGAAGATGATTTGAGAAACCATGATCAAATATGAATTATTGCGCCATCGGGCCACAGTTAAGCACAATTGTATAAGGTGGCCGAGAAGAAGACTTAATTCCGGTCCATTATGCTTGTTTGTGTTTGGATGCCCCTTCTGTCAGACATTTTATAGACTCAATATGGGTCAACGTACGGAGATCCTAGGGGCGGAGATTCATGGACATGGGTGGGAACCATTCAGATGTCAAAGCCATCAAAATGTAAAAAAAAAAAAAAAGGGCTAATCTTAACTAATGCACCTTCCAATGCAACTTCATTTGACCATTTAATCATATGACCACAATTTAATTTACATGACTATGAAGTCATATGACCCAAATGTGATGTTAAACCCACCTGACCATAAAGCTATGTGATCCAAACATTATATTGAGCACAAAGTCACATGACCCATAATCCCATAATTTTAAAGCCACTTGATCATGAATGTCATGTTAAAGTCTTATGAATGTAAAATGATCACCAAACTATTACGCTTAATCTGTGACCATGAAACTATATGACCCAATATTATTTTAAAGCTGTGTAATTACCATATAACCATCCAGTAATATCAACAAAATATCAATGTGTCAAAAGCCACATTATCATATAAACACATGACTAAAATGTTATGTTTAATCAATATTACTGAGGTCATATGATCCACATATGTTGTAAAATTCTAACCATAAAACCATGTGACTCAAACACCAGAAGAACATTACACTTGGCCATGAAACCATATAACTAAAGTGTCAAGTTACGATGCAAATGATCATAAAACTATACAGCCAACATTATGTTAAACCCGTATGACTAAAACACCATTTTAAAGACACACGACCATTAAGTAATATGTTAGGATGTTGTTAGATGTACAACTCAAATGTTACACATATGACTCAGATTTTTTTAAAGCACCATATAGCTAACAACAAATGTTATGATATATATATAAAATCTTCACACTCATAAACATACAGTACAAGACAAGGGTTTAAAATTAGCGTTTAAAAGTTTAAAATTAGCATGTCTGTACACCACCACTGTTGGCTTGACACTTTCAGTGTTAAAGCTGTCAGCTCCATACACCACAGATGAGTCGCACCTCCAGATTCGCCACGTGGAAGAATTAACACGAAGTTAACACAAGGCAGGGTGGCATTAGAACATGAACTGACTTAGCCTCTTTGGTGTTAATCAAACCTCTACAAATTCATATCGTCTGTCTTTGTTCATTTATCTTATTATTTATTTTGTAAGCATTATGTCTCTACACTATACTATACTATACTATACTATACTATATGGACAAAAGTCTGTGGACGCCTGACCATGACACCAGTTTGTGGTCCTTCTCCAAGCTGGTGCCACAAAGTTGGAAGCACACAATTGTTTAGGATGTTGTTGTGTGCTGTATCAATACAATTTCCCTTCACTGGGACTAACAGGCCCAAACCTGTTCCAGCATGACAATGATCCTGTACACAATGAGTCGAGCTCAATGAAGACATGGTACACTGAGGTTGGTGTGAAAGAACTGGTTTTGGTGAATGGACACTAATTCCCACAGACATGCTCCAAAATCTAGTGCAACACCTTCCCAGAAAAATTGAGCTCATTCTATCAGCAAAGGGACTAAATCTGAACTGGGATGTTTAACGAAGCACATATGAGTGTTATGGTCAGGTGAACACAAACTATGGTCTATATGTATCTGTCTGTCTATCTGTCTATCGATCTGTCTATCTATCTATCTGCCATATTTAATTTCTCTCTGTTTTTTATTTTGCTTTGCAACGACTAGTAGTTCCTTTAAGAAATGCACATCTAATAATACTAATAATACTACTACTAATAATTATGATAATGATAATAATGATAATTATGATGATGATGATGATGATGATGATGATTATTATTATTATTACTATTATAATACAGAATCCACTGGGGCAAGGCTGAGATTGATTTTGGGATCAGAACAAGTACACAGAGCAGAAATATGAACAATTTTGAGCAATGTTTTCATTATTCCTGTTAGCAGACTAACTACTTAAACAGAACAAAACAAAACAACAACAAAAATCCCAATCTTGAAAGCATTAATATAATTTACCCCACTGGCTTAATTACCTGGATACGGATTTCTACGCTGATGGAAAAAATGAAATACCACCTCCCTATGTATCTTGGTTATGTTGCAGAGCTGACTGCTGAGAAAAAGAACCGAAAAGGGGGGGGGGTTCAGTCAGATAAAAAATGAGACACAGCAGGAGCCGAACAGGAAACAGTGCTCTGTTAAATGTACAGTGTAATAGTATGATGTCTGACTCCTTTCTGGAGAATTGTAATGTTGTGGTCTTGATGGAATTAAAGGGTTAATGATTGAGAGACAAAGCGCGAGAAACTAAAAATGATTTCAGGGGCATGCTCTTTGGTACAAAGACGTTAATCCTACTAACACCAAGCGGGAAAACGAGTGACTCTGCAAGTGTTTATTTCTGCCTGCTGTCCCTTATTGTACCAGCTGAGCAGATGGCTCATGAATAACAGAGGCTCACAGGTCACATGGAATCAGAATAACCAGGGGAAAAGAATAAAACACGTGCACGTGTGCTCTAAATACTTGTAAAGGAATGGACACAAGGGATGCCCTGAATCTGACCAATGATGGGATTCAAAATGTCACTCGGATGGGCACAATGCAAAGATCTGCACGGTTTCTTATACTGTCAGATTACACAAACGTCCAGGAATTGGAAATGGCAAGCATCTGAATGAAATGCCATGATATAGACACAAAGGAGGTACATTCCGAGTCTATGGGACTTATTACCAAATTACCGGTATGTTGCAAAACATTAACAGGAATTCTAGCACACAAATAATTTTGCAGCCTTACAAATAAAGCACGGCTATCTAATTAGTTTATTCATCTTAACAAAAACACACACACACACACACACACACACACACACACAAATACATAATTTTGCATACATTAGGCAAATTTATTAGACATGTCCTCTTTATACCATAGGCTAATTTGCATATTAATGGGAACACCATGGTCATTTGCATATCAAATTACAAATCTGATTCCATAATGGCAAAAAAAAAATATATATTTTTGAAGACATTTAGAATAGAATCGGAGTCAGTAAGTAGGCAGGAAAGAAACCGTTATAGATAGAATAACTTGCTTTTATTACTGTAAATCGTATAAAATCGCCAAGATGAGTGGAAAATCGGGAACAAAGAAGATCAGTGTGTGGTGATTTGAAATCTTAGCTCGCAGAAGGGCAATCAGTCAGGCTTTACACCACTGGTTGTGAGTTGAGCAAGCCTGCTCTCAAATAATAGGAAGTGTGAGCTGGGGGATGCAGGACAGTCCTTAACGTCTGCTCAAAGTCACTAGATTTATTGCTTCGTAGTAAAGTTACTAAGGGTTTCTAAAAATTCTCAGTTTTAATTGATGGCCATTGGTGTTGCTGATGTTCTTGGTTGCAAAAAGTCCACTTTAAGCCGTTTGCTAACAACAAATAAGACGATGTATACAGTAAATAAATGCCAAGAATTAGGTCTTACTTTTTTTTTTTAAAGAGGAGAGCTTACGCCTGTGAGCCCATTTATACCAACTTTATTTAAATCTTCCTGTTCTGTCTCCATGTTTAGGGTTGTTCCGATTCCGATACTAGTATCGGAAATGCTGCCGATAGCACAAAAAAATCTGGCATCGGTATCGGCGAGTATTTGAGTCCACGTACCGATCCAATACCTTTTCCTAAACATAACCTAGTTATGCCCGCTAGCTTTGCTTAACGCTGCAAATCGGAAATCAGTAATTCAGTTTCTTTTTCAAAAATAAGTAATACTGTTAAATGTATGTCAGATAATAAAAACACTCTAGTTCACTATATGT
>JAOVYU010000034.1:3260762-3277782 GCA_025674565.1 Synodontis membranacea
CCCAGGTATCGGATCAGTACTCGGTATCGGCCGATACCCTGAGCCCAAGTATCGGAATCGGTATCGGGAGGGGAAAAATGGTATCGGAACATCTCTATCCATGTTCGTTCCAGACTCCACCCTCCATCGTCCTACTGTACCTGTACTGTATGTATGCAAAATTATTATTATTTTTTTTCAGTACCAATTTTTAGGGAGAAACAGCGCAGGGCAGATATAGAGTTTGCGGAGTGCATACAATGAGAAATAAAGATGGCACTGGTTATAAAACTGACATGAATAGTAGCATTATTTGTGTAGCTTCTAGCTGGATTTGCCATCTGGCTCATGGGGTGCTGGTCATAAGTTAAACTCGAATGACATTCACTGCCTCGGGGTTGGTCTCGAACCTATTTGTTGGTGCCAGAGTCTATTGTACGCGGTAACTGTTCTAAGGGCTGTTGCCAAGTCAAGCAACTGATTTAGTGACATATGAAACGGCAGTGCAAAGACAGAGCGTAGCTCTAGAGACTCCTGCCATGGGTGCTCATATTAAAACAAATCACAAATATGTGCTTCACAAATAGGGGGTACAAATCATAACTAGGCGAATGCACACTTCACTTAGACTTTGGCTTATATGCCCTTGCCAATGGTTCCTGCCGAAAAGCATGATTGATTTCCCTCATTTGTTATACGAGACATGCTGTCAACTAAATACCGCAAAATATGACAGTTTCTTCTTCTTGTTCTTCTTTTGGGACATAGTTTGGTTCGTTTCTGGATTTTGTTCCATGTCACTGGTGATAAAGCAGGATCCCCCGTGCTGCCCTTAAAGTCACCCTATTTTTAAAAAGATAATCTAAGCTGAGAGCATAGTGAATGAATGAAAATGAATTGGCAATCTGGCCTGCTAAAGAGCACTGCGGTAGTGAAAAATAAGAACTGCGTCAGCACTAATAGTCCAGTTGAGAAACAATGGGGACTTCTCACATCGTTCCACAGCGCATTACTGCGTGTGCACCATAAAAGCCGCAACGAGGCAATGAACCACAATGATCATTGATTTTCCAGCTTTGCATCTTGTGATACAAATTGTTATGGTGTATAAATCTTTATTTTCTTTAGCTCTTATGCTGCTGGAAATAAAGAAATAGGGAAACTAGCGTTTAATGCTTTTTTTTTTTTTTCCTTCTTTTTTTTGCATTTCTTTTTTGGTCTAGGGAGAAGAGAACAATGGAAATAACTTGAATTGGCTTGTTTGTTTTTCCAAACTACTGATTTTGTAATTAGTGGAAAACACAATGCTTATGCAGAAAATGCTGCGTCCTCGCAATTTAGTTTACACACTACCACTTGTGTTTCTGTCCGACTTGATCTCACTACATTTTTTTTTTTTTTTTATATATATATATATAGACACCTGAAATATCTCAGAGGAAATTGGCTTTTTTGTCAGGACTGTACAGGAAACCAGGTGGTACAAAAAAGCAGATAAAATCCTGAAAGGAAACAATGTTGAAAGGCTGTGGTAAACACCTGAATCTAGGGCAGAGTTTTCATCATTTAGCAGGTCAGTGAACCAAGCCGGAATGCACGAGCCACAATAAAGTGGATATATTATAGAAATGTCTAAGGTCCATTCAGGTTTATTTATTTGGCAAATGCCCTTAGCTAGTGATCTACAACTGAGGAGGCAGCGCAAGCACAGATCTGAGCCTGGCTTTTAATGGTTTTGAAATTTGAACTCATCTATTAGTCCTAATATTCTAGTCCCAAAGAAATCAGGGACATTATTTGAAATTTCATGCCCCCCCCTTACTTATAATGAATATATATAGGGTGAAATATATAAATAAATAAATCATAGATTTATATGTATATATGTATATGATTTATATAAATCATAGGTGCATAGATGCCATGAAGGGGTCCCATCAGATCCTAGTAAATTGGTATGGTCCAAAGCAGGAATCACTATCCTTCAAGGGGGCCTTATATTTCCACCTAAGGCCTCAGGCTAGGTGAGATAACCTTTGTAAAATTGCTGGTTAAATAAGATGACATTAGCTAAAGTCAAGTGTAAGCAGGCGCTAATTCTGGCTTGTATGGGATAAGGAATTCAAACTCGTACCCGTCTGATTACTCCCACAGAACTGCTTAGCTACCACTGGCCTTTAACTGTTGTTGGGGTTATTTGTTTTCTTTCATGTTGCAATTTGTCAAAGGTTTAGAACTCTTGCATGGGCAATAAATGGAATTTGCCTCGATTTACAGGGTAGAGACCCCCACCCTGGACAGTGCTTACCCCCTTTATGGTACCTCTGCACCAGGCTTTGTCTTTCATCCCAAGTCATCATTTATCTTCAGTAAACACTTTATTCTGGTTAAGGTTAGGATGGTGGTGGATCTGGAGTCAACCCTGACAACACTGGTTGTGAGGTAGGAATGCACCACGGATGGGATGCTTGCTCATCCACACGCTCATCCACACTGAAGTGCGATTTTGAAACAGCCCATAGGAGAAAACCAAACAACCGGGAGGAAACGCACATGAACACTGGGAGCTCATGAAATCTCTACACAGACAGTATCCCAAGCTCGGGATCAAAGTGTGGACCATGAAGCTGTAGATTGTGGTGTCCTACCAAAACGCAACCGCATACAGAAACAGCGGAATTCAAACCAAGTCCGTCTAAAGTGCAAAAACTCGCAGTGCTGCCTGTTTTCTTAATGACACTTCAACCGGGTGCCAAATGTGGTACTTTCATCAATATATAAAGAATTAATTTCCTTACAAGTCAAGGTTAGATGCTGGAAGCCTTCCAACATCCACAGATTGACTTCCTGAAGGTGGCAAACATAATGAGATCTTGGATTAGCAAGTAGGCACACTAATTCAGTTTAGTGTGATCGAGTGATTTGAGGAACAGCATGGAGCATACGTATGTTTGTAAATTACATCGCCTGATATGCAATTAGCTACTGCGGTGTTTATCACCAGCTAAAACATGTCCTGCTGAAAACAAGTACTGAAAAGAGAGCATCTGTTAAGTCTCCCATTTAAAATATTCATCCAACTAAATGTCTCAGAGCAATATACAGTAAACCTACCTACTAACCTTTACATTTGAACAATTTGCTGTGAAGTCCACCCACATCGTTTACAAAGACATTCCAGTCATAACACTGTCCATACCCATGACATCATGTCTGTGTTTTAGTCTGATACGATGAGAACATCTCATTTTAATACACTATTTCGTCTGAATCATTTCCAACGCTGGCCATAGACCGCAAAAGCCCTTCACGCTGGCGTCTGTCTTCTTGTACTCAGCACCAGGCTAAAACATCTGCATATCACATTTCAATGGACTGCAGCTCAACGTAGCAGAGAATGGAGCTGTCAGCTGCCAATATTTAACTCCGGTGATGAGGTGGGTGAGGAAGAGCTGTGGTTACATGTCTCGTTAGATGATAGGGATCAAACCATAGCACAGACAAAACACTACACTGAGACAGAAGAGTTCAGGGAAGTACAGTAAAGTTCAAATCAACTAGCGAGACACTTTGTGTAGTGAGTCATGGGAATTTTATATAATAGGCCAAGTCCTAAACATTAAACACCTGGTTTTATCTACAGCTACAGTAGCACCCTGCAAGGTTCTTCACTTTGCCCATCTTATAAACTATCCGAGTAAGCGTCTCTCAGCAACAAGCATGTTTTCGGTGCGTCTTGAACGTTGGCAGTGGAGACATCAGAATAAAGTCTGCTGGTTTGGCGGCAACCAATTAAAATTTAGAAGTGCTCTCACTAGAGAATACTAGAGAAACAACCATGTATATATATAAAAAAATAAATAAATGAATAATCACTGTGGCAGGTTTCCCCATTATTTATGGGAACATAAATAAAAAATGAATGAATAAACAAACAAACAAACAAACAAACAAACAAACAAATAAATAAATAAGCATGGACCGAATTTTGACACTCACCGCTTTTGGTCTGAATGGTTAATGTTTCTATGTAGACAATAAACTTGGCTACCTTAGAAAGTTTGGACCATTAACCAACCAAAAACCAGTCTGCTAAACAGAGCTTGACCAGTCAGAGCTTTGAAACTTTTTTGTTGCAGTGTTAGAAAGTTTTTGAGTTAAAATTGCAATGTTTATTATTATTATTATTATTATTATTATTATTATCATCATCATCATCATCATCATCATTATTAGGGATAATACAGAATGAGTAGACAATATGTTCGAAACAGATGCATATACAGATATAAATAGGAACTCTAGGTGTGACTGCTGGTCTGCATATGTAAGAGTGAATAAGTGCTGTGTGATGGACTAAAATCTGTGCGATGCATTTATTCCTACATCCTTAGTAACTGCCTGGTCAGGGTTACTGCGTTACAGGGTGCTGTGATTTTTAAGCCTAGTCTGTTGTATTTCCATGGGACTGGGCAGAACACATGAGCTTTTACTTGCTTGGTGGGCTAACTAATGAATTTATAATTCGTCCATTGCTGGGTTGTTCTTTTAAATAAATCCCTTCACTCTCATCTTAACAGCTCATCTCTTTTTTTTTTTGTTTTTGTTTGTTTTTTTTATTGGATTTTTCCCAACTCAATAGTAAGACACTTCAGCTAAAAGCATCTGACAAAATGAATCAATGCAAATGAAGCAAATGGTGCGTGAACAATATATTCAGATTAGATTTCAATCTGTCCAATTTACTAAAAAAATGTATTCTTGAATAAGCATCAGCTGAGTAAAAGGAGTTAAAACGTGAATTAGTTTTGAAAAGTGATTAAGCAGACAGCTGTTGGTAATTCTGAGCGGTTTTGTATACCGTACCCAGTTGCCTCATTCGGATTTTATTCAGTAGGTGGACGAGGCTTTTTTTTTTTTTTTTTTTTTCCCCAGCTATGCAACTCTTCCTGAGCATCTTGTGGAAAATATTTCCCATCGAGATATACATTATACAATTTTAAAACACTTGCAAAGAACAGCATGCTGCAAATCTGCCTGGCTCTATAAAGCTATGATTTGAACATGGCACCCAGTGTCTGTTTATAGCGTTGTCTCTCCCTCAGCATACTTCATCCATGGGGGAATCAAGTTTTCATGAATACTGTAGGCACTTTTTGCCTCCCTCATAAATATTTCAGACGTGATGCTAACCTGTGCATGCTGCACTCAAATGTTAGTGGTGTAACACTAAGAATCGACCTGAAATGTGAGGAGGTCATGACTGCCCTTCAACAGAAATCCGTTCCGTTACTTTTGAGAAAATCCCCAACATGACCACTTGCATCAGACCGATCTAAAACGCTTTAACGAGTCTGTATATTGAATACAAAACTACAGTTTTCTGCGTGTTTATCCGAATTTTCCCCTGTAAATATAATATGGGTCATTTTTCACTACAGGTAGGTTTAGTTGTTGATATATTGTACTACTTCCCTATGCTTGGAGGATGATGCAAAGTGCAGAAACATGGACGACATAAACAGACACCACGGAGAGGTGAAAATGGCAAGAACCATCAAAAGGGCTGAATGTTTACCTTATGTGTCTCACGAGAGGAAAGAAATATTGCATAGTTTAAGCCATGAACTGAAACCACACTGCTAAATGTTTTACATAGAGCGTGCAAAATGAATCACATATTAATAGTTCTTGCAGTTTGGTTGCTTCAGTTTGCTAATTGCGAAGACTAAAATCTCACTCTAAGCTTTTGTTGTGGGTTGTAGTTGGGGGAGGAAAAAAATGCACATCATACATTACATAAGTAAGGAAGAAAACACTTGGGGACATGCTGTTACTGGGAAAGACTGTGATGCCACCTGATATGAAGTGGAGTCAGTTACCACCTGGAAATTGAGCATTTTCCTAAGAATGTCGTGAGATGTTTTATTCTGTTTATATCACAGCAATTATATATATATATATATCCATAAAAAAAAATAAAAAAATCGATGCCATACTATTTATTCATTTATACAGTAGTTGTGAAACATTTTTTAAGTTTTTTCGATTCCAGTTGGTCGGGAAGATGTTCGTTCATTTTCCATAACAGCAGCCATGACCATTATGCTACGTCCACACTAATACTTTTACTATTTTTACGCCTGACTTCCATACATGTTCGAGCCCCAGAAATAAAAATTTTAGTCTGAAAACATTTTAGTGTGGACGAGGGATAATGGAGGCTTTTAGTAACAGACATCAGACGCTTGCCTCCTGATTGGGCCGCTTCAGTCACAGCATATCCTTCCCTGATTCGTCACACTCCTATCACATGACCCATTTCCGGAAGAAAACAAACAGCGTCTCAACTACGAGATGTGAATGCAGCATGGATAACCAACAACGAGCATTGCTCACCTTGCTGTTTTGCAGTTAAACTCCTTATTTTTAATACGCACACAGGAAGCAAGCTATTATTCAAGTGACTTGGTACTAGGCAACCAGGTACAAACAATCCGAGTAAACAATCTGCTTCCTGTTTGTGAATGCGTATGTGAATATTCATGTGATATGCATTTTACGGATGTGTTAGTATGGACGGAGCTTATTTCTGATGTTGAGCTATAAAGCTCGTCTGGACAGAGAACGTCTTTATTTTAAAATGCCGTTTTCATACTAAAATGCTTTAATGCGGACGTAGCTAGTACTTCCAGCTGCAAGTTACATACTAAATATGATTATTTTATACTATTAACTTCAAGAGTGAGACTAAAGTGAGAGTCACAACATTAAATGAAACTGTAAAGAGATGTTATCTTTTAGTAATAAAAAATCCTCTAGGGTTGTACCCTAAAATATCGATCTCAGTAATAACGCTGCAACCAACTTACCTCGGACGTGGGAAGCCGGAGCTCGGAATAACATCTTTTTTTAAATTGTATGTTTGAGCTACATAGTGCAAGTTGGAAAAAACAAACAAACAAAAAAAACAAGGGCGCCTCTCTTTTTCTCTCTTTTCTTCACAACAAGCTAAAAGCACCAGCTAACTGTGACAAGTTACGTATGTGTATATTTCCTACTCAAACTAAACTTAGTAAGTTAAGTATTATAGTTTTAACAAGTGAATATGTCTGTATGTTGATTGATCTAAAACTAATACTTGTATATACAATATAGTTCATTTAAAGGCAAGAAGTGCTTCTTTGTTTTCTACTGATGGTGTGAGCGGCAATGCTGATTTGATGTCATTTGCTGAACTCAAGATTTGAGGAAACTATCCTGGGTATTTGATTATTTTCTCGTAATTCCTGAGGTCAGAATTACAAGAATTACAAGCTCTAATTCAAGCTCCACCCAACTTTAGGGGTTTTCTTCATTTTACATTCTATAAATCTAGCCATGCGTATATCAATTGCTAAAGTGAACCTAAGCTTTAAGCAAAGCCCTTGTTTTTGGGGTTCTCCTTAATTGCAAAGCGAATCAGCCACCACGCTGTAATCCGAACTATTAAAAAGATGTTCCTCCCATTCTGCTAGACTGACTAAATGTTTCACTCACCGCTTTCCCAGAGCCTTTATTAGCAATAAAATTCAATTTGGAGTTGGTGGGTTTGCCAGCCTTGAGGGTGGGAAAATGCATTACCCCAGAATAAAAGGGAAATGGGAAGTATAATGACTCAGTGCTGTATGATCTGAGAACCTCTCCATCACTCCCGCTGAATTACTGGTCTGATGCCGCTGTGTTTATGCGTGTGTGTGTGTGTGTGTGCGTGCGTATGGCTTGTGGGCCAGACAGCTTTGTTCTCAAGTCTTTGAATACGTCCTCATATGTCTTTACATACACTGGTGCTGTCCCTGAGCCGGTGTGAAAACATCTCTCATTTCAGTGGCTGAATTACAGTACTGCTCATTGAATTGTATCATGGATTGGCTTAAGCGAAGGTTTACAGACCTGAAACGATGTGCTCCTGAGATCTAAAATGGAAAAAAGGCTACTAGATAATTTTCTGACTGACCTGCTCTTGCTGGTGCACATCATCAGAGGTAAATGTCAGTGTGTGGCTGATAATATTACCAGAGCTGCCATCCAAAAAGATATCTGAGATCTCTCTCTGTGTGTGTGTGTGTGTGTGTGTGTGTGTGAAATTTCTCCATATTTCTAATGGAGTGGAGGCATATCGCCGTGGCAATCTTTATATAAAAAAGAAGGGTGTCGGTATCAATTGTTCAATGGAAACCTTTGACTTTAATTCAAACTCACATTTTTATTCTCCTTACTCTAATGAAAGCATAATCATTAGCCCTATTTTCAGGCTAGTTAACTGAATAATGTGCTCGCCAATATCCCTCGCTGCATCTGGATTCTTGGAAAACAACCAAAAAAAGCTCCAAAATTGACCAAATTCTGGACACCGCATCCTTATGAAACCATAAACATATTCCACCAAAATGTCTCACAGTGTGTTAATACTGTACAAGTGTTTAAATATAAAGCAACTTAAGAACATTATAGTTGAACAGGATATGCATATCTTTCAGTTTCAGAGAAGCATTTTTATGTCCTGTATTTATTTCCACTTAGCTCCACCCCTTGCTGAGGAAAGGGTAGAGGAATGGTACAGTAGTTAGTACTGCTGCCTCACAGCAAGAGGGTTCTTGGTACTCCGGTTTCCTCCCACAGTCAGTCCAGACATGCTGATTAGGTTAACCGGCTACTGGCTAGGTGTGAATGAGAGTGTCAGTGGTTGTTCTTCTCTGTGTTAGCCCTGCAATAGACTGGCGGCCTGCCCAGGGTGTACCCCGCCTCTTGCTCAAAGTCAGCTGGGATTGGTTCCAGCTTCCCCGCGACCCTGATGGATAAGCAGAATAGATCATGGATAACTAGCTACCTGGGGTTATAGTTTCTCAGTAAGGGTACTGATAAGGAGTGACAAAGCAGACCTAACCTCAGCTATTAAAAGCAAAAAAAAAAAAAAAATCAACTCTTTCTTTTCCTCTTTACGTTCCTGTGCTCTGAAAGTGAAATCAGAATTGACACGTGCTTCGTGTTGGTGATGTTGGACTTAGCCGTCCTTGTCTACGGGGTTTCCGCAGGACTGCACTCTTAAACGCTAGGCTGATGAAGTAGATAAGTGGTAAATATGTTACTAACGGTGCCTGTCATTAACAATTTCTTCACGCCAAGGAAAGATAACCTGGAAGCAGAAAGTAGGCTATACACCATGAAATGTCGCTGTATGTGCAAAGAGTTCTTTCTTTCTTGAAAAGCCTGGGTATTTCTCCACTGGATTGCTGTGTATATTTGTGCCCACTGTTATTATGAAACTCCACCTTTGACCCATGGATGTACTCGTTACCTTCATTAAAGCGCGGGTGTAAATAAACACATATCTGAAGTCGCAAATGCTGTAGCAGGGGTCAGGTTGGTGTCAGCTCTCGCATTAGGACTGAAAGAGGATCAGCACAGCTTTGAGTTCCTTACCGTAACTACTAAACCAGCAGCATTTAATATGACTTCAGATCCGACTAACAATGCTTAAAGGGGAACAAAACTGGCATGTGATATGCCATCTGTAATGATATAGAGTAGTATGTGTCTGTGGCTTATTGTTATTTGGTCATTATGATACCTAGCGTACAACCAGTTGGAATCAGGTGAAGGGGAAACTTAGAAATTTCTCAACTTTCAGCATGGAAAAGCCATTGGAGATGCCTTCCAACTTATAATTGCTACTGGAAAGACAGTGTTTATTTGCTGTGTGTGGTCACCCAAGGATGCCCTAAAGATTTATACTTCCAACAACAGTCTTCCAACACCCAAGTCTCACACTTGCTTCAGTGGATAATCTGACTTGCATAAAGTCATGTATGTTTGTGTATGGTTTTCTGCTTTTGTGTTTTGACCTAGCCTGTTCTTCTTCTTGTGATTTTGGGTGATGTCGAATAAACTCTGCACTCTGGACAATATTCTGTTACTGTGTCTGTCTTAGAGGGATCACAGAAGCAAGGATGAAACATGAGCATGGACTGTAAACGACATTAAGAACGATTGCGCAACTATAAAACTTTGGCTGGAGTTTTAGGCAGGTTCTGCTTTGAACTAGTGGAGAAAGAGAGACGTGGGAATTTATTGAAATTTAGCGAGTAAGGGAGCTCCGCATTGTTTTTTTTTTTGTTTTTTTTTTACAGAAAAAAAGAAGTGATGCAATAAATTTCGACCTAGAAATAGAATGAGCCCAAACTAGTAATTTAATGTCCACCGATGCCTTCTTATAGCACAAATTAGAGTCTAATTGGGACCAGCGGATCTTACACAATCTAATCTAAAAAATGAGTGGAGTGATTAAAATAAATCTGGTCTCGATCAGCGTTTCTAAGTACTCGGTTTAATCCACAGATGAGGAACTGTGTAGGATTTAGCCCATGCACATATAACCCACACAGTGCATCAAACTCAGTTCTTCCACACCAGCTTTTCACTGATCTCTCTCTCTCTCTCTCTCTCTCTCTCTCTTTAGCATGTGTAAACACCCTGGAGACAAATTGACCTGAAAAAAAAAAGCTATCTCTTTTTATCTCTTTTCAGCGCTCTGAACACGCTATGAAACACATTAAGGCCAGAGTGAATAGTAGGCTATTTTCTGCAACTGTGGTTAACACTGGAAGAACTTAGCTTTCTCGCTAGCAGGAAAGTTACAGAGTGCATTGTTTTAAAAGACAAGCACTGATGCAGGTTAATCTGCAGTGTGAGTATAAGTCCAGAGGTTTTATGATTTTTGCCCCTTGACTACTGTGATACGAGAGACCCCTGAAAACTACACTTTTCTGCAGTATTTTTTCTGAATAGCAGCTAGACTAAACATAAAAAAAAAATGCTCTGACAGAAAAGTCCATTCATTGAAGAGGAAAGGACGCGCTTACGTTTGCTTTAATCATGAAACTTGGCGTGAATTAACAAGCCTATGTCTTGTAAGCCAATAGACATCAAATGGGCTAGCCTTTTTTTTTCTTTATTAGCGCTCACACCTTCAGCCGTACCGCCTTGAGAATGCCCGATCTCGCCTGTTCAGTAGGGTCAGGCCTGGTTAGTACTTGGATGGGAATACTGGGTGCTGTAAAAGACCCAGCCACAAGGGGATGCACACTCTAGTGCAGTGTTTCCCAACCTTTTTGAGCCACTGCACATATTTCACATTACAAAAATCACAAGCCACACGTGGAGATACCGGTTGGCAGGTGGTTGGAAAAACCACTTAATTGGAGCAATAAGTTGTACTGCCCTCTAGTGACAGGCAGAACTAACAGGCATCCTTAGAGTACCAATGAGGTGAAATTGGATAATCTTCCATGGCACACCTGATGATTTCTCACGGCACACTTATTCACAGTGCTCTAGTGTAATCCTGCGTGCTGGTCCCAAGCCTGGATAAATGGGGAGGGTTGTGTCAGGGAAGGCATCCGGTGTAAAAAGCTCTGCCAAATCAAACATGCGGACAAAAAGACCCGCTGTGGCGACCCCTAACGGGAGCAGCCGAAAGGAAAAAAACTGAATAAAATTGTGCTCACACCTGAGTTTGGAGCAACACTTTCTTACTGTTGCTTGATCCACAAATGTTAGGATTTTCTTACTAGCCAGGTTAGCAGCATTAGGAGCAGAACGTCTATCATGAAATTGCATCACCTTTGAAGCTTTACAGTCCCTTTTCATTTATTTATTTATTTATTTTTTTAAACAAATTATCATTTTCCCACAATCGTGCTTTTGACGAGGCAAGTCAATGTCTGGGGATTTATAGTAAAGTCCCAGGTCAAATTGGCTTCCCTCACTGTTCTAGAAAGTTCCAGAAAAAACAGAGAGCAGAAAATGAGTCGCACAAATCAAAATGATGCCCTTTCTGCACTATTACCACTCAGAGGTGAGGCGAGAGAGAGAATTAAGGACTGCAGAGGAGAGATTGTAGAGCACAGCAGGAGAGCAGAGGATTGATAAGAAAGAGGAAAGAAGGAAAGTGTAAGCATAGCAGCAAGAATAGGGGAACGAAATAAAGACAGAAAGAGACCAACAGGAAGAAAGAGCCATAAGGCAGAAGAAAAAAAAGAAAAGAAGTGACAGCGAGACAGCAGGAGGCTTTAAAGTCCAAGCACTTGAATTCAATCAAGT
This sequence comes from Synodontis membranacea, assembly GCA_025674565.1. NCBI lineage: Eukaryota > Metazoa > Chordata > Actinopteri > Siluriformes > Mochokidae > Synodontis > Synodontis membranacea. The sequence goes on from JAOVYU010000034.1 coordinate 3,272,883, forward strand.
GTTTCGAATCCCTTCCGGAGAAGGACGTGAGAGGTGGGACCATCTGTCTCCTGTTTGATGTTCGCTGCTGTCCACACTGTAAGCCGACTATTACAAGGCAAATCAGCCTGAACGAGACACCCAAACGTCCTCTCACTACTGAGTAAAGGGTTGTAGCGTCATGCCAGGCTCAGCGGAGACACTTGTCTCATCCATCAGAATGAACAGGTGTGGAAGTGAATAGCAATAATAAAATTAGCAACAATACATTGTAGGAGGGTAAAAATCCACTTGGCAGAATAGCAGCAGCTCCGACCTTAGCTTTGAGCTCCAATGAAGAGGGGAAGAAAATAATAGTCTTAGGTGCTTTATAAATGCAGCGTTTAGAACTATAATTCCTTTTCCCCTTTAGACAGGTTAAAATGTTGAGGTCAAAGACGATGCTTTTGCATGAGATGGTCTCGGTCGACTTCCAAATGAACTCCAGTGTGACTTAATGAGAAAGTGATTAGACTCTGAATCAATGTGACGGCTGGATTGGGTTGGAGTGTTATCTTTTGTGATTTCTACACATGCTTGACAAAATTTGGTTTACCTTTTTCCATCCGTGTGTTCCTGCCCAATGAATCAAAGTGTTTGACAAGGCTGTTTTCAGCTCTATACACACCTGTGTGCTGTGTGCAAACGAACCAAATAGCAAACAAACCCAACGTATCATTGTTGTTTGATTTGGTCTAATCAGTGTAAATGTGCCTTAAAATAAGAATGTGCCTAATAATTGTACTTTGCGTGGTATAGTTGGGAGCCATTTTGCTGCTGCTTTCATTTTTTACAAGTCTCCTAGTGGCTCAGGGGTCCTAAGGGACTGCTTATAGGTAGAAATGGTCCTTGCTTTCAAGGTTCCTGGCATCAGATTCTGGATGGTAATATGGTAATCTTACATGGCAAGGCATTGCCATGCGTGGCTGCACTCTTATCAGGTGGAACTGGCTTATGGCTTGACTATTTTGCAGGCTATGTTTTGGCTACTGTGTGGGTTTTTTTTTTTTTGTGTGTGTGTGTGTGTGTGTATGAATCAATTCAGCTGAGTGGCTGTTTGGATAGTTCATGGGACATCATACCCTCCTGACACAGCAATTTGGAAAAACAAAACAAAACACGTACACACAATTTGGGACCAAATATAATTGGGCCCAATTCTTAAAAGTCCACTGTGTAGGATTTTGAGTATTTTGAGTATCATGTAGCAGAAATGGAATATATAGTATATTCCATAATATACTTAAAGAATTCATAAGTATGCTTTTATTTATGTATAATTGCCTATAGCCATGAATCATTGTTTTTGTAAACTTACTGATGAGACCTTTATATCTCCATAGGGAGCGGGCCCACCACTACGGAGCCACCATGCTGTGCTGCTACAGTAGCAGAGAACTCTAGAGAGTGGTTTTCTTATTTTTATATGTGGCAGTGTGAATCTGGAAGGATGACAAAGAAGAAGAAATTAGAGGAACTAGTGTTTGCTAGTGCTAGTGCTAGGAACTAGTGTTTGCTAAAAAGTTTGAGAACTCAAATTTGAAAAAAAAGGAGGTTCATTCTTCTTCTTCTTCTTCTTCTTATTATTATTATTAGGGGTGTGTGAATGTAAGTACTTGGCAGTTTGATATGAACACCGGACAATCACCATATGTTGTAATATATTTCTGGAAAGGGAATCCTACATTACAGTGGATCTTACAGTAGAATCAAACAGTTTGTTTAGAAATTTGGAACTGTAGAACAAAACCCATTTGGGTGGTGGACCCAGTGCATTACACTGTCAAGGGCACCAACTTGCAATTTGTACTGCCGCCCTGGTTTTCACCTGTCTCTACCTCCCATTTACCTACTTGCCCCACCAACCTTGTTTAATAAACAACCTACAAATATCCAAGATGCTTCTACTGTTCTCAGCAATTGGGAAGTTTCCTAATGTAATCGTGATGAAGGTTAACAAGGTTCAAGAGCTTAATATCACAAGCATATGTGTATGGCAGGTTTACCTGATGGCATATGACCAGGAATTGTTGGTAATTATGAAATAGAAATCTCTATGGTCATTTAGTTCACTGCAAATGGTCTTAAAGCATACGATACACAGTGTGCCATTTTCTTTTAAAGGTCATACCGCTGCTATCTGAGTCCCTAATACGGAGAGTTAATCAGTCCTTGCTAAAATTAATAACAGCATCTGCATTATTTAGCACCTGCCTGTGTTCCTCCATGCTGGGCCATTCAGATAAAGCCCTCTCCGCTGCAGCGAGACAGATTTAGTGCGGAGGAGGAATGGACGACCAGAGGACTGAGACCCGCTCCCCGCTCCCCGCTTCTCCTCCCCACCTTCTCATGCTATTCCCCTTGGCCTCCCTCTTTGAAATCTGTGAAATCTTTCTCCATCCATTCTTATCTTTCTTGCTTTGCTACACTTTTCTCTGTATCTCATCTGTCCTCCCTGTGTTTCCACTCCAGATTTCTCTTTCTCACTCTCATGCTCTCTACTGCACGCTTCGTTTTTCACCGCCTGACCCTGCTTCTGTGTTGCCATGCCTGATAAGTACTCATCCTATACTGTGTGTACCCTCACCATGGATCATTCCCCTTTTCTCTTAAAGGTCACAACTCTGCTCTTCGCTCTCCCTAATGCAGAGAGCTTATCAGGCAAGCTTTTATCTCCTGTCTGACAGTAGAACAGAGGAGGAAGCAGATCCACGCTCCTGTACACACACCTCGCTAAAAGGATGAGGGGTTTACGTGGAGGGTGCCCTGACCTAGGCTTCTGATAAGAGGAAATATTCTCTGGCAGAACAATAAGAATGCCAGGGAGAAGGATGATTTGGGGTTTGATTGCTTATCTGTAATGTAATATATGGCATTTCCAGAGGTATTACGGGCAAACATATAAATCTGTAGCAAGGTGGTGTAAAGTATCGATCATGAGGCTATTTTTTTGATAACATAAAACTCACAGTCCTTACGGTGTGATAAGAGATTGGAAGGAACATAGTGATTTAGTTAACGTCTAAAGATAGCTAGCTACAGTAGCTGTGTGTGTTTGTGTTTGTGTGTGTGTTTTTCTTTTTTCGCAACTGTGAGCAACAAGCAAAAAACAATGAGGCAGACGATTTTTTTTTTCACCTAGCTAAATCTGAACCACAAATTAACCACAAGATGCCTTTTATACTGTCTAGCATCATTTCCAATGCAATTCAAGTCCATTAGCTAATTTAATTTGTGCTCATTATGTTTTTTCACCTTTGTCATTGTTCCTTTGCCTCAAAATACGCTAGGCTAATGAAATTTAACTTCTCCAAATGTACATTGTGTCTAACCCTAACCCAATTTAACATTGTGCTCTAATATGCAAACACGTCTTTTGGAGAAGGATGCTAGCGCACACACACACAAAATAATTCTCCATGTGAGACTGACGTTATGCTAATATTAAATCTGATTGTGGTTTGGGCAAATCTAATTCGGCACTTTCCTTAAACATCGGTATTACTTTCAAATTTGGATAGCTGATTAAAAAAAAGGCTCTAAATCTGGAATTCTCTAACTCTGTTTAGGTATGTATATACTTTCCCCTATTATCACTACCATCAAATCTTTATCTTTATCTCTTTAGTCAGCCGCACCGATAACGATTAAACTCTGTCATACGGTTTTCAGTACACAGTGATGCTGTACAGAACGTTTCCTACTTAATGCTACATTTCTTCTTCGAAGTATACTGCAAAATGGCAGCTCCATCCACATCACACTTACTAATCCAAGCTACTTAGACTGTGAGTGCTGCGTAATAACCTAGCCAGAGTAAAGTATAAATATTCTTCTCGAAATGGACTGGTGTCTTTTCTCATGCATCTGCAGTATGCATATGCAGTACGTGACGACCCGGCTGACTCAAGCTTTTGCTTTATTGTGGCACTAGTAAGAGCTTTCAACACACAGCAGCAATCTTTCATGCCCATCGACTTTGGGGGGGGAAAAAGTGTCATATGAGTGTGTCTTATAGAAATCCATTTTCAGCACCAACAGATGCTGGATCATTGAATTAAGCAAAGAGATAAAGAAGAAAAGAAGAAGAAGGAGAAGCATGGTTCACCCCTAGCGTAGGTAATTAGCCTTCACGCTTCGGCTAAGTGGCTTTATGTGTAGCATGGTTTCAGGCGTCACTAAGCATGACTAGGATGCTGGAGAGATCATTAGGCCGGAGAACACACACCAGGACAGCACTGAGCTGGATAAGGTGATTCATTCACTTCATATCGCCTTCGGTTCTTTCTTTTTTTTTCTTTCATCTGGTTATCCCCACAATATTGATTTCCATCCATCTCTCGCTGTATCTTCCACTCCCTCCTAAATCGATATTATTTTCTTTCTCACACAGCTTTTGTTGGCCGTTCAAAGGCCTATTTTATTTCCTGTTTACTCTTCTCTTTGTCTTCGCTCGCAATTTCAGAAAGGACACGTCGAACGCGACAATAGCACTTTGCAGCCGTATTCACATGCAAAGACGAGGCACGGCAGGTTTTGCTTACGAAGCCATTAGCTGTGATCACCTCCGCCTGCCGCACCTGACAAAAGACATTTCCTGAAAGTGCTGAATCATGAACGCTGTTCAGCATCATCAGGGACAAGCTGGCTAATTTGAGACAGTCCTGCAGTGTTCACTGTGTCAGTACAGACTGTCTGGGGCTAATAAAACTCTCGAATCTTTCTCAAGGTATGTTTTGGTTTTTTTTGGCCATAAGAATCTCTTTCATACAGTAATGATTTGCAACCTGGACATTCGGGAAACCATGAAAGTGCCGCAAAGTGATGTAAGAAGTTTACTAAAAGCTCTAAGCATCAGCCATTTTCAGTGAGATAAACAGTA
>JAOVYU010000034.1:3279481-3292811 GCA_025674565.1 Synodontis membranacea
ATTATAAGGCGCACTGTCGATTTTTGAGAAAATTAAAGGATTTTAAGTGCGCCTTATAGTCCGGAAAATACGGTATTAAACCAAATTAAATGAACCAAAAGAAAATGAATGCTTTGTTCCACACCAGTGTGAATGCTGTTCTCACCTGCCTATCAGAAGGGGAAACTCCCCATGCTCGAGTCAAACTGACTAAACACTGAATGTGAAACTTTACTATATGACACCTGGTATTTAGGTTAGTTAAACATGGTCATTCCTTTTGATCGTTGGAGTTTGATCATCTACGGTAAGATCCTCCGGTCCAAGATATTCTCAAATGCGTCAAATACAGATTTTTCGGCATGTTACTTGTTTTGACTTTCTTATATGTAGCTACTCAAAAACATTCCTTTTCCTTTACCATTTAGAACATGGACACTTGATCTGATTTTGCAGAGGCTTTAGCTGAAAATAGGGGTCAAGGTTCGTGAAGCAGTCTCTGGTTGTGTGAATTTGACATCTTAAACAAAATATAGACGATTGTAACAGCAGAAGCCTGTTTATGCTTGGAAAATGAATCCTCAGCCACGAGAGCTGATCGTTTCCAAATTGATTCTTAATAGAACCATGAAGGAGGGGGACAAGGAGAGAAACTGAGAGCAGTTTTTTTTTTTTTCCTTTCTTCCTTCAGCTCGCCATCTGCTTTGCCGGTTTCTGTGGACGCAACAGGAAGTCCCCTAATGCCAGCCTTGCTCCACAGTAAGGGACCGTTGGAGAGATTGGTGGCATAGGTTCAAGACATGCTAAATGTGGGCTAAAAAATAACTCGAGAATCCCTCAGGATGTGATGCTAGCCCGGAGACTGAGTGATCAAAATCAGGCCAACACAAATAGTAATGCAGGTAGCCAGCGTACGCAGAGCTTTGCATCGAGCTGCAATTGTATTTTTAGTAGAGCAAAAAAGAAAACCAAGTCTGCGGCACAAAAAAAGGAAACCGAAAGGAAGAGGGACAGGTGAGGAAGGTTATGTGGACGGGACATAAGGAAGAGCACTAAGGATGAGTGGCAATACCGAAGTAGCTGAAGCATCAGCTGAAATGAGAGAAAGAGGGGCTCTGAAAGGAGAGCTAGATAGGCAGAGTATATTAATAGGCTTTGCCGATGATCTCTTTCCCCTCAATCCTGTCGATAAGGAAAGCTCAAGTTTGCCCCCTAGTGTTTCTGGGATTCCCTAAGGACTTCAGATCAAATAATAGATGACCTCCTTTACCAGCAATGTGAGATTATGCAGATAACAGCCTACACACGCATATGATTTAGGTGCCTGGGCAATATATATATATCGGCTTTCCAGACAAACCTTAACATTCAATTTTTTATATCTGTGTTATAAACTCCCGATTTTGGTGCACTGGAGCGAAGTCAGGATCATCCTTTTTATATTAGCTGAAAATAGATAAATGCCAATAATGCCAAGAGTCTTTTATCTTATATTTTTTTAAGTACATCTTAAACTACTTTTACAAATATTAATGAAAAAGGAGTCAATACAAGATCAAGTATGAAAACGAAAAATAAATAAATAAATAAAGCTGGCATGCTTCTCTGTTAATCTGGGTATCTCTTGGTGTTATGCACATCTAGAGTTGCTTTTCTTCCAAAAATCCAAGCAGAGCTTCACAAATGTTGCCATGGATTTCAGAAGCACGATAAGGGCTGATGCAGACGTTTTACGGAGAGAGCCATCTGTGTGTTTTAGTCTCGGTGGAGCTGGCTAAAGGAGAGCATCAGGAGCAGGACAGACCACAGCTCATTAGAAAGGCAGAGAGAGAAACAGCAGGTTGCCTCCCTCACTTTCTCTCATGCTCACACTCTGTTCTCTCTCTCTCTCTCTCTCTCTCTCCTGCTCTCTCGCTCCTGCTCTCTTCTGCAAAAAAAAAAAAAATATATATATATATATATATATATATCACCTTTTACATCCAACAACATGACTCCAGCGACTCCACCGTTTCCTTTGTGAACCGCCGTCTCACTCATTTTTTTGGGTGTGTTTGTTCATATCCTGCCTGAATTAGATAAAGCGCTTGGAATCATGGCTATCACAGTTTTAATATCAGAGCTCTGCCTGCAGGCCAGTGTTAGTGGTAGGTACATTTATAATATTTATATCTACCCTCATACCTAGAGGAGGCCACCAACATGGGGGAGTGAATAGTACAATTATGAGCTGGTCTGTCCAGAAAACAAATCACTGGCCACAAGTGAGGATTGGTTACCTATTATAAGTAAAGAGTGAAACATCTCGGGGGTATGCTGTTACAGGAAATGAATCAACGATAGGGTGGTGTGATTTGGACCAATGCAAAGCGAAGGTAGTTAGCACGTGAAATTTTTAAATAACAGAACATTTTATTCTTCTTATAATATTATTAATTAAAGAATGACAAAATCATACTTTTTTATACATTTATACATTTAATGTTTGGAGTAGATCTACTATGTACATCATTGGATATGAAAAGGACATCTTTGTTCCCAAGAAAGGATGGGGCGAGGTCCCTCAACATTTCTATTTCCCAACATACAACATGCAAGACATTTAGGAATTTCACCTTCTACACTTCTTCATCAAAAGATTCAGAGAATCTGGAGAAATCTTTGCGTGTAATGGACATGGCTGAAAACTACCACTGAATTCCCGTGACTTTCAATCCCTCAGGTGGCACTGCATTAAAAACTGACCTAATTATATAAAGGACATTACATGGGTTCAGAAACACTTCGAAAAACCGTCATTGTTAAATACAGTTCGATGCAAAGTGGCAAAGTGTGCTGTGGTCTGATGAATCCACATTTCGAATAGTTTTTGGAAATCATGTATGTCGTGCCCTCTAGACTCAAAATGAAAAAGGGCATCCAGACTGTTACCAGCACAACGTTCAGCATCTGTGATGGTTTGGGGGAGGGTGTTGGTGCCCATGGCATGGGTAACTTGCACATCTTTGAAGGCACCATTAATACTAAAAGCTACATACAGGTTTTGGAGCAACACACGCTGCCATCCAGATGACATCTCTTCCACAGGGACATCCCTGCTTAGTCCAGCAAGACCATGCCAAGCCGCATTCTGTATGTCTTACAAAGGCATGGCTTAATAGTAAGAGTGTGTGCACTAGACTGACCTCTCTGCAGTCCAGACCTGTGTGTGTGGCGCATTACGAAACACAAACTTCAGCCATGGACACCGCTGACTTTTGGGCAACTGAAGTTATATCAAGAAAAAATGGGAAAGAATTTCACTTTTAAAACTTCAACAATTAGTGTCCTCTTTTCCCAAACTCATACCGAGTGTTGTTAACATAAAAGGTGATGTAACAGAGTGGTAAACCTGCCTTGTTCCAGCTTTGTTGGAATGCGTTGCAGGTATCAGTTTCAGAATGAGTGTATGCTTACAAAAAAAAAACAATGAAGTTGATAAGTTTCAACATTAAATATCTTGTCTTTGTATTGTTTCCAACTTAATATAGTTCAATAAGGATTTTCAAGTCATTGCGTTCTGTTTTGCAATAGATCTTGCACCTCTAACTGTTACACAGTGCTGGAGACTCCGTCTACAAATGTTAAATAAACATCTTCACCATATCATTAATTCTACACTTTATTCCTGCCACACTAGTCCCTATGTAAGTTGTTATCATAGGAATGGCAATGCATTACTTGGCACTCAGTTATAAGAAGGGAGAGCATGCACCACGTCATATAAACTAAAACACTGCGTATGTGAAGGAATTCGTTAGCTGACATTTGCTATATTTAGCACCCGTTATATAAAAGTTTCATACCACAAGTACCTATTATTCACCAGACGTATAAGGAAGTGACTTGGAAATGATTATGATAAAAGGCTACACCCATTCCATTTTCTAGAAGATCATGTGCAAGGCATCTTAAAAGAATAAGATATACATGTTTTATGCCTTTCCCAAAGTCTTTGTGCACAGAGGGAGCAAAATACAGAATACTACATCAAGAAGGCTTGGTTGGATGAAGCCTTTCCACCCTCTGAACCCACATAAACAACTTTATGGCCTCTGGTTGTTTTGTTAGCTTGTTAGGAAAGAGTTTCTGTGGTTTAATCTCTACAGTGGCTGTTCTGTGGTCGAATATTGATCGACTACACACCCTTAGTGAGAGTGATCCTTCATAAACCCACAGTGCTCTCTCTGATAGGCTTTGACTGATGATCAGTGTCATTGTGCCCAAGAGGACGACACCAGCTGCATCCGCCACTCTTGCCCCCTTCCTCATCCCATTCATCATCATCCTCAGTGGGGCTAAAGCAGATCCTTCCTCTTTCCTCCCCCTCTCTTTGCCTCAAGTGACCATTGGCTGAGATTGGCAGTGATGTAGAGTCCATGTACTTCAGGTTTATTTATTGAAGTGAAGCCACGTCTTTAACTAAGCTTATAGGTCATTGATTCCCCTGAGACAGAGCAAGCAAGGGAGAGGAGGAGGAGGAAATTAGCAGGGAGTCGTTTATGTGTGGAAGCCTTTATTCCAGCTGTCAATACCTAATCGCTTAATGGCATTCATTTGCATTAGCAAGGATTTCCCCTTTACATGATAAGAACATTCGAGTGAAGTAAATGAGATCATAAAACAGTGACCAAATCCAATAACTTTGATGTTTTCATTGATCATGTTACAATTGCCAAAGGTCTTGTTCTACTGCCTTTTCCTAGTCTGTTCTGACCTTGTTCATTTCAGCAAGGAAGTGGGTTACTTAGCAAACTTCTTTTTAATCCCTGAGACTTTTTATGCAGTAACGTGGAGGAAACTGGAAGGCATGGCGGACTTTGAAAAATGAATAAAGTGGTAGGAAGAACGTGCTTTACCCTCAATGGTTCCATGGAACTTCTACTTTTGGCAAGTATTTGTGGTACTATTTTTTGACAAGGGGCAATATGGAGGAACATGAATTGCTTTGAATTCTTTTATTCATAGCCACTAATCCCTTGGCCTGTCCTGAATTTTAATAACAATTACAGAAAGGGTTTTAGCCCTGCAATGGCCTGGCGTCCATTCCAGGATGTATTCCCGAACTGCACTCAGTGTTCTTGGGATAGGCTCCAATATGACCCTGATCAGGATAATCCGGTTACTGAATATAAATGAAAAGCTATAAAGGGAACATTGCTATACATTCTCACAGTTAGACTTAGAAGACTTCAGTCACCAAGTCAACACTCCCAGAGTTTTAGTGCACTCCAGAAAAGTGTGTTTAGAGTCCCTGGCTTCGCTCTGACTGAGAGCCTTGATCGATGGCAATTAATGGAAGCTCAGCCACCATTTTCCTCTTCTCCTGAGTGTGCCATGCTTTGCTCTGTCTCCTCATTATGATTCAATAAGGCATAGCAAACAAAGCCTGAGATCCTGCAGTGATACCTAAACCTATTATCTCAGCAGTTCTGGCTCCTCTGCCGTGACAAATTGGTGTGGGCTTTAAGTGGAATGGAAAAACTAGCCAGAACACAGAAAGTGAAACGATCCAGATGGACAATGTGTAGTTTAGCAGTGCAGCACTGGTGTGCAAAAAAATAAATAAATAAATAAATAAAAATAAACCCTGAATATTACATCGTAGGAAGCAGCTTAACCATGGGCATTTTGGCATGGTTGATGCATGACCAAGCAATCATCTGTATACACCGGCCTGTGGCACACAAATAACCAAGTCAGAGGATTTTCAGCTTGTTTCGATAGCGTTGTGCCTTTATCGAACCCCATAATGAAACTTTTGCTTTTAAAACTTGTATAAAAATGGACCTTGGATGCTGCTGTGCTCAGTGCTGTCATTGATCAACAAAAAGCCCTCACCGTGTCTAGGCTGAAAGCAGCCTTTAATTAGTCCCATACGCGAAGGTCAAAGTCATTTGCGCGCAGCTCCTGCCGCCTATTTGAACAGGGATCAAATCCGCTGAAGAACCAAATAATGCGGGTGCCTGCCATTTCCCAGATTTTAGCCTCGTAAATGGGCAACCAGGGCAAGATACAGTTCACATCCAACTGCGGTTGATCTGCTGCTGTGCAAACATGGACATCAGCAATAGAGAGTGAATCCCAAGTAATCCTGGCACATACCACATTTCATCAAAGTGCAAGCTACAGATAAAAGAGGCTTTATTTGTTTTGCACTGCTGCTGTCGCATGTGCATTATGACAAGGGATTTGGAGGTTTTACAACAGATATTTCCTATAAAGACATCCGGTGGAGAGATGGAGAAGAAAGACAGGGGTGCATATAGGAAAAAGCTTGGGCAGCTCGCCTGCTGCGGCATAAGCTTAATATTTTCCTCTCAAGCCAAACAAACAGTTTTTTTTTTTTTTTTATTCTGACAGGTTGGTAATGTTTGGAAGATGACAGCGAGACATTATCAGAAGTGAAAGCTTGCTTATCTTCTTATGTTAAGTGCCCAGACTGGCCTTCAGGAGATTAACAGAGAAGAGCTGCTTGTTCATTTCTGGGCTAAGCCACCTGGAGGAGACCACATTGGCAGTTCCAGCTTCTGAGAACTGATAACATCTGCATTGATGTAAACAATGGCTTTTACTCTAGAATAAACTCAGTCACCTGCCATTTCCCACACAGTGACTTGCATACACAAACACACACACACTCCTTCCACAGGGAGCAGGGCATTTCTGAGACATTAGAGTGAGAGAGAGAGAGAGAGAGAGAGAGAGAGAGAGAGAGACGAGACAGACGGCAGCCTTGTCTAAGCTCAGAAAGTCTGATAACACATGAAATGGGGATGCTTGGAGATTTGCCGTCAACTGCTGACTGACAAGCAAGACACCCGGTAGTGGGAGAGAGCAGCTGACAGAACAAAATGGAGATTCCTGATAACTCTCTGTGATGGGTTCATCGGCTCATTTGTCAGATCTTCACACTTGCTAATCCATCACTCGTGAGTTAAGAGCAATTCCTGCTTAATTTATAACCATAAGAGGCATCAAATATCCAAAGTGAGAGAAATATGCCATCTGTGTCTGAGAACGAAAGTGATGTCTCCTGGAAATCTGTGGTAAATCATCTGCCAGGACACCACAGTAAGCCTGTCTCTTTTGAAATAAATCCTGTAGATAAATTTTCCTACTTTATCTCATTCACGTCCCTTCATGTCCATTCATCAACTTCTTATCGTCTGCATTATAGTAGCTATGTAGTAAGTAGATCAGGAATGGCAATCCCAAATATCCCAACTAACCTCTGACGCTCAGACTAAATCAGTGCATGAAGTAGGGCTCATAATCGAATCATGGTCAGTGACGTACGAAGGAGAAACGGCTGATGAAGATGAAGAATGCCTGATGGGGATGAAGAGCACTATGTTTACAGTTACTATAAATGTCTGACTAGTATAGAATGATGGTTCTCAAATGCTTTCTAGTCAATGACGTCTACAAGTGTAACAGAAGTCCATCCAAGAAAACAGTAAATGATCTGAATAACTGAATATTGTAGACAAAAACATTGCCATTGGTTCTTTGAACTGTTAAGGGTTCGATGTAGAGAACCTTAGATATACAGTAGAGGATCTCTTTTCAGAACCATGAGTTACATTGTGATCCATGCCTATAAAGGGGCTACTTTGATCATCAATATTGAGATCACTGGGTGTGGAGAAGCTACTTTAATAATCATAGCTGTAGGGGATTTACTTAGAGGACCATGGCCATAGAGAAGCTACTTTGAGAATGATGGGTATAGATGACCTACTTTGAGAACCAGGGTTATAGAGGATCCCGTTTGAGAAGCATGGCCAGAAAGGATCTAGATTTACAGTAGAACAATGAGTGTGGAGGATCTACTTCAATAACTATGGGTATAGCGGATCTACTTTGAGAAGCATGCTCATAAATGATGTACCAAAAGAACAACTGGTTTAAAGGACCAATAACATTTAACAGATATACTGTTCTTTGACAATCATGTGTGTAGAGGATCTACTTTGGGACCCATGCCTATAGAGGATCTAGCTTTGCAGTCACCTTTTATGATGTCTACCTTTCAATCAACCTCAGGGGAGGGCTCAACTAATTTTATTAATGGAAGAGTAGAGAGTCAAGTCAAATTAGATTAGGCTTCCATAAAGGGTTATTTGCTTTGTTCATCTGGGTGAATCCCAGAAAGTTATGCTTGGAACCCTACAACAGAGTGTCTCCTTATGAAAGAGGTTCCAGTACAGATAGTGCAGTACTCATATTTATTTGCAGACTCGGATAGTAGTAGAATGTCAGTTCAAGAACCTTTAGAAGTCTAGTCCAGATTTTCTAGCTGTATTAGCTAACTTTAGAGTAAATTGGCACATGCTGTTACCTTGAACAGGGGTCGAAGTACCATCTGGTTGGAAGGACTGTTTTCCCGACAACTAATCAACTTTTGTCCTGAAAACTATGCATGATACAGTACATGCCAGCGACTACTTTAGCCTTAAAACTGATCTGTCCCACTGAGATTAGGTAACAGATAGCCGTATCGTGAATAAATCCAGCAAGAAAAATGACCCGAAATAAAACTGACAAAGAAAAACGACATGGAATAAAAGCGGCAAGGAAAATGACATGATATAAAACAAGCAAGAAAATAAAACAGCCACTCACATAAACAAAGCAATAAATTGCATCACGTACAGTATATTGCAGTCACCTCCAGAATTACTGACGCCTTTGGTAAAGACGGATGGAAAAAAAAAGAAAAACAAAGAAAATGAATACGCGTGTGAAAATATGGGTGAAGTCTTAACATTAATGAACATTTAAAATTTTTTTCACATACAAATGTTAATCGATTTCACTAGTCCTATCTACAGATTTGCCGGGCACCACTAGTCAATTATAGTCAAAATATTCCACGTGGACACTTCAAGGTTGACTATGTAGGCAGCATTTATCCAAAGACTCAGACAAAGTCAACATCACGAGCGTCGTGTTTCCTCATAGAATGCAATCTTGGATGAAAGTTCAAAGAAGGTTCACTGTAAACTGTGAGCTGATTATTTGGTGAGGAATGGGGTATGACCAGGGTGACAGCCTTACATTCTACCCTACCACTGTGCCCCCAGCGTGGTCAGCATGGTGTGTGAATTCTGGCTCTGAGACTTTCTCTACTTCATATACATCCGAACATCTAGAGGTCTAGATTTAACCACAATGTCCAGGCAACAATCGCGTAACTTTTTTTTTTTTCTTGAGTTGTGTTCTTTGGAGGCTCAGGGGCCCTAAGCGACTTATACTGTAGCTAGAAACCTCCCTGGGCATAATGGAATACAAGAAACAAATTACGAGCGATAAAATATCCACTATACACGCTGAGAACTGGTGATACTTAACGGTTACATTTTTTTTTTTCCCCTTCTGTCAGTTGCTTGTGTGTCCTGGCTGAGTGTGTGTGAGCGTCAGAGAGGCCAAGAGATTCACTACGTCAGCTAAAGGTGAGAAGACCTGCTGGCAGCTGCGAGTCCTCACACAGTCTAATGTACCATGAAATTTTATTCTACTCAGCTCACATTGCAACTCTGCTCTCTTCAGTAAGTGGAAATCTGATGGCTGAATTGTTTCCCCTCAAGGGCAAGTAGTGGCCTTTTTTCATCCCACTTTCCTCTTCATGTCTTGCTGCTGCTCATCCCGATGACAGTGATTTGAGTGGGTCATTAATGACTTTACGTGTTACGTGTCATTACTAAGGTTCTTATTTTTATCATTAATACAGTGTAATATTCCAGGTGTCATCAACAAAGTAGATATCAGAAGTTGTTTCTGATGATTTGCATCACAATATTAAAAAAAAAAAGAAAAAGTTAATTATGTTTCTGGACTCCTGCCCAGTTTTCTCTCTTAATTTATTCACTTCCAATTTCCAGCCAATAGCTACAGTAGATCTATCTTGTTCCTAATATGAGTGGGTGAAGGTTAACACGTGTATATAAAGCCACGTTTTAAACCACACCTCCTGCAACAGCTCTGATTGTCTAGTACTACTCTGGTTGACAAGAGAGTCATCCATTTTTTTCCCGGAAAGCAGGCCAGTCATACACTCATGGGCTCCGAGCTACAGATGGCTTAGTATCTTCAGAATTCTAACTCATGACTTCCAGACAAGAGGGTCAATCTGAGGCAGATGCAGAAGAACTAGTGCCAATCGTGGCAGAACAAGTATTCTCTTTTGACTCATGTCTTCAGGGAAAGTCTGGTCTTGAGCACAGAGTTGACATTTGTGTTCTGCGTCTATGTGAAAAGAAACTCTCTGTACTGGGAGGTTGCAGCAGTCTATATTATAACAAATAAAAACTGGAAGACCCAGTTGCACTGTGTAACAGGAACTACAGTGATATTCTATACTATATGTGGTGCTGTAGAATACGGTTTGCAGCCAAACAACAATTTTCATAACCCGGAGGCACGAAACATTAAATGGTACTGTATGTGCTTATGTTTGTTTCGAATCCTGGTCTTCTTCAGTCTCTGCCCCTCTTCTGTCACTGGTTTGTTAACCTGTTTTGTGTTAGTTTTTGATTAGTTTGTCATCATGCAACGAGTTACTAAGTTCAGGTTCATTGTAATTCCTGGTTGTTTTGCCCCTCAGCTATTTGCCTTGCTCCAGACTGTGGATGATCGACAGTTTTTTTTTTTTTTTTTCCCTAAATAAACAAATCACTTGCGTCCTGTCTCTACTCAGTGCGAGTTACAACACCATAGGAATTATGGCTAATAATCGGCCACCAGACAGTTGGTTCTGTATGACACTTGCACCGTGTGGAAGCTCTAAAGTGACCCTTTACAGCACTGTGGGTTTTTTTTAATGTTGTTTTGAACTCATAAGAAGGGGGGAAAAAATGCAGTTTTACACTTAATTCGTCACACTGGGGACGGTACGGAAAACAATTCTTTGGCAGACATTTTTACCACAGTTAGAGTAAAGTGCTTTGCTCTAAGGTCCAGCTGTCACAAATTACTCCTCTCAGTGCCAGTCACGGTTCTTTACACAGCAAGCGCTGCTTGCTCGTCTTGCGTTTTCAGTATCCTTTCGTTTTAATTTCGCCACGTTGTTTATTTTGCTTCTGGCCCTGTCTCCGCCCCACATCTTGTTATTGGTTTCTTCCCTATTGTGTGCACCTGTTTTGTGTTCAGCCCTTAATGAGTTCCATAATTTATACCCTGCTGTCTCTATTCCTCTTTGCAAAGTCTTGCCAACCTATCATGCAGTTCTTCCACTGTTTCTCTGCATTTGCTTCTGTTATCGTTTCAGAATATGGATTATCCTTCCGTGATGCCTACACGTGTACGGACTATAATAGAGATTCTTCGATTTTCCGAGATAGCATCCTTGCGTCCTGCTTCTAACCAACGCCCACGGTGTATTTCTAGGAGTCCTAGGATTTCACCTCACAGACTTGCAATCAGGAGCCCAGAAGCTAAACCACTGAGTCACCATTACAGCCACTCATACAGTATGTGCCCTATGAGTAACTATGGAATATGATGTAAGATTCGTCTTAGCCGATTTAATCTCTGTTAAAAGACATGGTGCTGTGCAGAAATGATTCTGACCTTTACGTCTGGGACTAATTAAAGGTTGCAATATGAGTTTATACATATTTATAAATACGAGGCCATGTTGTGAAATTGTTTCATGTCAGAACGCACTATAACGCTGCACTGTACCATCATATAGTCCTCCTTTGCCAAAAGTGGTCTACATATTATATAGGTGTCCTGTTGACAATTCCATGGCTGAACTCAGCTATAGGCTCTATGGATACTGTTCTACCTTGTTAAATGTAACAAAAACTGACATCCTCCTGATCTATACGAGTTCTCCAGCTCTGTGACAGAGTCTCTGGGGATATTTTTGATGGCAGACGATGGATGGCTGGATGCTGTGGAGCTAGTTGCATCACTGCTTCCCTGAACCAAGGAATTTAAAGGTAGTGTCTTATAGACAGAAAGCCTGAGAGGGGGACAGTGAGAGGTAAAAAGGCGAGCCCTGAATACATGAGGAAAGCATCAGTATTCACCGTGCTCACCTCTTTGGATAAAAACTCTTTTGAGACCCTCCCATTTGCATCACTGCAGCGTGCACATATGAGGTATATACATACACAAGCAATATCCATCATTTCACGATTTCGTCTGATCCAGTATTTTATATATCAAGAAATCAGCGATGATTTATGAAGGCGAGAGACATCGCGCGGACTCGTCAAGCAGAAGAAAGGCGGCTTCTTTTCTCTGCGTAAACTTGGGTCTGTGTAAATTGCTGTAAGAAATGAAACTGGATTAAAAAGAAGAATGAAAGCGGGCCTATAAAAGTCGAAGCTGGGCAAACTTTCAAAGAGAGACCGCAGGTTATGAAATATGGATGTCCAAGTTGAGGAGGCGGTGTTTTTTGAGCAGTGTGTTTTCCAGGGATGTAGCATGGGGGTGTGGGCTTCGAAAAAATAGATGATTCTTGTGATGGATCAGGGAAGAGGCCCTGACTTAGTAAAGCTGTTTGTGATTGGGAACGAAACGCCCTCCCACAATAAATCCACCTTTTGCTGTGACTCACACAGTCTTTTCTCAATCTCTCCATCATGCTTTAGATTTAACCAGACCAACTTAGTGGGTTTATTGTTATAGGAAAATAATCAAAGATGCAAAGCAGAGTCCCTAATCACATGACGAAACTGATCATTTACCTACAGCAGCACATTCCGAACTATATTATTAATTTTATACCACATCAACTTGCCACTGGTTACGACTGATTTTATTTATTAAAGGTCCACTATGTAGGATTTTGAGGGTATCTATTAGTGGAAATTGTGTATATATTCCATAATACACTTAAATCATAAGTATGTTTTCGTTAACGTATAACTGTAACTGTAAATCGAATGCTTATAATGAGCCCTTTATATCTACATATGGAGCGGGTCCACTTGTATGGAACCACCATGTTGAGGCGCTACAGAACCCCAGAATGAACAGACATCTAGAGAGTGGCAGCGTTAATCTGGAATGAAGTAGCAGAAGGGTGACGAAGAAGAAGAAAGAAAGACAAGGAAGAAGAAAGAAGAGGAATCACTGTTAGCTGGTGATGGATAACAAGTCTGATAACCCAAATTTTGAAAAATGGAGAATCATACTTTTAATTTAGCACGGAAAAAGCAAAGGAGTGTGAATGTAATACTTGAAAGTACGCTACGGCAGCGGTTCCCAACCTTTTTTGTACCACGGACCAGTTTCATGCATGAAGATCTTTCGACGGACTGGTAGGTTCGCATGTATCACCTGTTGTGATGAA
>JAOVYU010000034.1:3337191-3347393 GCA_025674565.1 Synodontis membranacea
TTTCTTTCTTTCTTTCTTTCTTTCTTTCTTTCTTTCTTTCTTCAGTTTTCTGTGTTCACTTTCTTCAGTTTTCTTTGTCTACTTTCTTCATTTCTTTCACTCATTTCCTTTTTCAAGAAGTTCCACTTTTCTTTCTTTCTTTCTTTCTTTCTTTCTTTCTTTCTTTCTTTCTTTCTTCAGTTTTCTTTGTCCACTTTCTTCATTTTCTTTCATTCTCTCTTTATTTTTTAAGAAGTTCCACTTTTCTTTCTTTCTTTCTTACTTTCTTTTTTGTTCTTTTTGTTTTTCAACATAATTCTATTCTTTTAGCCTTTCTTTCTGTTTGAAGTTTCTTTATTATGTTTTCATTCTTTTCTTTCTTGTCTGTTTCTCCTTTCCGTCCTTCCCTCTGTCCCAAAGACCCTGCATCATTCTAGCTGTATGGTTAGACAGGGAGAAAAGTGAGGACAAGGTTCCAAGAAGGGCCATCTGTGCATCATTCCTTAGTTTATTTTTCAGAAATCCTTCTCTCTCTCTCTCTCTCTCTCTCTCTCTCTCTCTCTCTCTCTCTCTCTCTCTCTGTCTCAAAAGATTACTCGATTTCTAATATTCCTATCAGAAGATTACGATTACAGTTAATCCCTGACAGCAGCTTTGAAAGCACTTGATCTTTCAGAAGGTACTAAAGCTCTGAGCAGCTCATCAGAAACTGCATTTCTCTCACTGTGTTTCATAACTTTCCCCATTTTGACAGCACATGTATTCGGGGGCAGCTGGGAAATTACAGCCATGTGAATGAGACACGATCACGAAACATCAGAATGATGGCTATTATCTGCCATCTGCAGATGAGAGCACACTTACAGACAAGACGCATGAAGCAAACAGAAGTCCACCGTGCACAATAGACAGCTTTTTTAATTCCTAGGTAGGTGTTTAAGAGAGAGAGAAAGAGAGAAACAGAAGGAAATGGATTAAAAGTGCTCAAGATAAAGGCCTGAATGACATAACCACGGAACAAAAATGTCAGATGAAATAAGAAGAGACCATGATTGCACAGCACATACATGTATATTTAGCTCACACTGTACCACTGTAATGTTCAACATGCAAGGTGAAACCCACTCATTTCCCCCATATAGAGAGAAATTATTATAAATATAACAAAAAAGATCACTTATGACTCAAGTGTGGCTGCAGCATGAGTTCAAAATGGACAGTTTGTTTAAAAAGAATTACCAAGCAGAGCAGATGAGCTTTAAGTGGAATTATTTAATGTATTTTTTTTTTAATCAAGTAATACCTTAGATGTCTTTCTAATGCCTTTTTTTTTCTCTGCATGCTAACACAGTGTCTGTAGAAAGTACCAAAATGTAAGTGAAAGATAAATGTCTTTATCCAGTTTCACTGTGTACAGTATGTCATATTTTATCCACTAGTTCATCTCCAGCTCACCCAAGTGCTGGAGAATTGGTGAATACTGACTCTTTGGATGTTGCTGTGGTTTAAATATAGCAAACATAAGAAAATATTTTTCATTCCTATTTTTTTTTTTTTTTTTTTTTTATCAATTGTGGAGTGTCTGTAACATTACATGCAGCTTGTAATGTTAGCAAGAAACCATAAAGAATAATCTCTACATAAAGCACAAAAAAAAAAAACTTGTCAGAAAACTTTACAGCTTTACCGCTGAGACCTATGAAGTTTCATGAGAGAATTTTTACATTAACATATTACACAAAAATTCACCATATCCAGCGAGTTAAAAAGCAACAGGATTACAGCCTGCACAACTGAGCTGTTGTTAATAGAAAATTAATCATCGTCTATGAAGAATTAAGAACTAATTCTTAATTAACCAGTCAGAATTAAGAACAGTGCTGTGCAATCAAATTCTGTACTGAAATTTGTGCAAAAGAGATTCAGTTCATATTTCAGTTCAAAAAAAGTTAGCCATTAATTGACACCAGACAATTATGATGAAACTACTGTATGAGAATGACTGACTGAGATCATACTCTTAAAATTGGACGCAGTTTCACAGATGCTTCTGATCTTAGACGCGCATGGTAATCAGTGATAGTTACATAACTCCTTTCATATGCTCTTTCTCTCTCTCTCTCTCTCTCTCTCTCTCGTTCTCTCTCTCTCGTGCTTTGCACAGCCTAAAGCCTCTTAGTGCGAGGCAAAGAAAAAACGGATAGATGACTTTGAGGGTCAAACGCTGTTCTGCCAATGCCACATGAACTGTTTAGCATTGTATTTTCAAGTAACCCTTTCAAGTAACTTTTGAGAAAATGTGCTCTTGCTTCAGAGCATCTTTATTTAATGAAAATCAAGTGGTGATAAATGCGAGCCGGAGAGCGAGAGGATTTGCGTGCCGAATATGTGCAGGTCTAAATCTCAAAGCTAAATCTCTCTCGCGCTTGCTCTTGCACTCTGTCTCTCTCGCTTTCTCTTTCAGCTTTGAATAATGATGTGCTACAAGGTCATATGTTGAGGCCTGAGCATTTTATTATTGCAACTGGCAAAACCTGATACTGGTAGAGTGCACACATGGTAAAAAGTGCAGCTTTGACAAAAGGCTTATGGATAGCGTGCTTTATTCATTTATGACAGAAGATTTTTTTTAGCATCAAATACTGTATAATATAAAGAATGTATCTTAAAAGATAAAGAATTTAGAAACAAAAAAATGAGTGTAAGAGAATTACTGTATTTACAGTTTGCTAATGTCTGTTCCACACTCCAGTTCCCAGAGCTCACCATGGGCTACAAACATTGACGCTCAGACAACACCCATACACCATGATCACTGTCATGTTCACAGTCGCCAGACTTCTAACCATGCACACCTTTTCACAATTACACCCAAGCACATAAATACAGACCCTTGATAAACATTTCTGTAAGAAGTAATGCTCAGAATCAACCAATCTGTTGGGCCCATGTTGCATTTCATTGGTTTTGACTTTGCTGTTACTTTGATCTATATATTTTGTCCATTGCCTCTGATATCCTGTTTGCTGATTGCTGACTCTGTGTCTGTTTTTTTTTTTTTTGACTGCATTTTTGTTTATAATATACTCTGTAACTGCACTTGCATCTGTCTCCAATGTCTACCTGAAAGATTATTTCACTATTACAAATGGACGCAGCAGGAGAGGTGGGCTGGCAATGTGCTATGGCAGCTCAAGGGCAACTGGCTGGAGAACAACACAAGTATCTGAATCTATTAGATGCAAAGGTTAATCTACTTACCAGTGCACTCTCCCAAGCCCTCAGAGCTCACCAACCATGTCACCCAGCTCTTTCATTTGCTCACCAGAAAAGTACTCAGTACCATGTAGTGCAAAGGCGTATTCCACCAATGCACCAGAAATTTCAGTTTATCAATTTGCTCACCTGGCTTCTGATGAGGCCTTTGCCTGAGTCGAGACCACTTTCACCACAGCTCCCATACTTAAACACCCTGATTCTTCAAAGTCATTCATAGTCAAAGTCAGTGCTTCGGAATCTGTTGTAGGAGCAGTGCTATCACTGAGTTTTGGGATAAACACAAACTTACATTTATTATTATTTTTTTTAAATTCCCAATTAAAGATATTTCTCACAATTTGATTTTTTTCCTTTATTTTCAGTTATATTGACTGATGAGGTCACTTTAAAAATACAACCATGTTACCTAAATTATGTAGGAAAGTAAATTAGCAAATTAATGCAATTTAAGGGTTTGTGTAAATATTTATAAGTTCCTTAATGTGTATTGTGTACAGTATTTATTAATTAAAAAACTCTTTTAACCATGTTACTTATTTAAGAACCTGTAGAAACCTGTACAAAGTGAGACATTGTTGCATGAGATAGGTTAATGGATTTTTTGACTGGTTAAATGCATGTTAGATTCATTTTTTTTTAAGTTACAAGGGATAAAAGACAACCCAATCATTGAATCACATATACAGTAGATATCTGTCTTCAACCATTTAATTGCACTTTCATTAAACACTTGCCAGGACAAATCTTTTGAATTTGAAGAATCTGCATTATGGTTCTTCACAGTGTCTAGAGCAGCAAAGATTTGAACATTCCTCGCACCTTTAAATTGTCCATTAAGACACCACCGTTTGCAGGCAGTGAGCAATGTTAACAGAGATCATGGCAGCCATGTCCTTCATCTAAGGTTCTACCATAAATTTAGTTAACTTGACCTTGTTTGCTCTGGGTCAGAACTAAGACTGCCCCATATCAGATCGGTATAATCAATTCACATTTAGTTATTATTTGGCTGTCAGGATCCAATAAAAATATTTTAGCAGTCCAGTTGAGGGTTAAAGGACTTGCTCAAAGGCATATAGTGGATATTTAGCAGTCAATGAATTTGAATGCAGAGTCAATGTAAGCAGGAAACCTTGACACTCTTCTGGAGGACCAGTTGACATTGCAAAAAGCATCAACATTAGAAGGATTTCTGTCCAAGGAAGACTCTCAGCTGCTTGTAGTCCCTTGCCTTCTTAAAAATTGACTATGACGTCCTCCTGACTGGTACTCCTAGTCATACATGAAGATCCTTAAGAGATATTCAGATTGCAACAATTTGACTTGTCTTCAACCTTCCTGAGTCCATCCTCATCAGCACACTGCTGTGTTTTTAGTATTTGTTTTAAATTTAAATCCGTGAAGCTTGCCTAAAAAAGCCAAAACTTAGGCCTAAAGACAAGGGTCAAATCCTACACTAAAGGGTGTGGCTAATACCAAGACTGATGATGCAATTCAATTTTAATGAAGAAAACTTGCATTTCAGTTATTTTCCCATTCAAAATATTCCCCTTCTGCGACTACACACTGCTGCGAACTCATCTGAACTTCCAATGATCAAAGCAGTGCAGTAGGTCCTCTTCCATTATAGTTGTCTCAGAAGCTCTGTTGTTTTCTACTTCACTTCTAGGACAGACTCTAAATGTGTTCCCTTGAGTACAGAGCTTGAAAAAATCCACATGGTGCCATATCAGGCGAGTACAGAGTGTTGTCAATTACTGCGATGCGTTTCTGGGCCAAAAACTGCTTCACTGAGAGCACAGTGTGTGCAACTTGTCCTGATGAATCAGGAAACCATTTTAATAATAGTAATAAATGTTAATTATTTTAGTAATAGTGTTGGTTCACTTTGGCTCTATTCAGAACCCAGTTCTCCACAATTGCACCTTTGTCAAAGAAAACAATTAACATGGCTTGTTTAACTTGGATTCGCTTTTTCAAGCTTTCTTTATCTGAGGACCCACATGTTTCCCAGTGCATTGACTGCTAATTTGTCTCAGGATCATACTGATCTGGACTGCTCAATCTCATTATTTACTGTAAGAGCCACATTGTGCATAGCTTAAACCTTTGGTGCCATGAGAACAGTTTGAATTCACTGATCTTCCTTTAAGACACAAGGGAAGACGGGCATAAAGACAGTTTTCTCTACTGACTTCTCATTGCTGTATTAATATCTGACACGCTAAGCGAGCGCAGGTTATTTCAGCATGTCGTATCCGTAAAAGAACTTTCAACTTTCCAGTTATTACCAAAGGACTGCAACTTTAAGTCTTCACTTCATACCCCAGCGATTCAATGCCTCCCTTCTTTGCCATCTGCAGAGCTGAGTGCAGACTCCTGAACAGAGCTGTCTCTGAACTTCTTGGGGCCCTAAACAGCATGCTACTTAATAATGCAACCTCTCCCAATCATACCTCTCAAGTTCCTAACTACAGTGGAACAAATTCATTTGATAATTTTAGCAATAGTTTTATCCTGGATCCAGAGTCTATCCTGGGAACATTGGGTGAGAGGCAGGAACACACCTTGGATATGAAGTCAGTCCATTTACAAGCAGGACTTTGGGAGGTGGAAGAAAACCCAATGACCTGAAGGAAACCCAATCTGATACAGGGAGAATACGCAAAACTCCACACAGACAGTAAGCCAAGCTCAGGATTGACCCAGAGTACCTAGAGCTCTGAGCCGCCAACACTACCCACTGCTTGCCAGATATTATTACAAAATATACAGTATAAATATAGAAATAACTCCTGGATTTCTTTGGGGATCCCTGGAGGCTTGGGGGGGCCCTAAGCAAGTAGAATACCATTTATGACTGGAAACAGCCCTGCTCCTCACAGGCTCACATAGTCACACTCCATCCCTGATTAGTTTTCAGGGGACTGAAGCTGTGCCGAGGAATACACACTCCCCCAAAAGGTCAGCCTACACCGTACACGTTCACAAGAATAGTCCAATTAAGAGAAGCCTGCTGGATCGGCATTATTTATTTAGTGAGGAGCAGGAGGAGAGGGGAAGAAGATCAATGGCGCACTGGAACTTAATCACCGCTCTCTCGGCAAGGCTTCTTCTGCTGGGGCGTAATCCCTCTGCACACTACGGGGGGGCTTAGACACCATTAAATGCCAGTGCAACTGTTTGAGTAGGCCAGAGGTGTCCAGTCTTATCCGGAAAGGGCCGATGTGGGTGCCAAGCAAAGCAGAAGCCACATCTGACTCTACTGAAAGCCAAGCTGAACTGATTAAACAGGTGGAATCAGGTGTGGCTCCTGCTTGATTGGAAGGAAAACCTTCACCCACGCTGGCCCTTTTCAGATAGGATTGCACACCCCTGTAGGCAATAATAGTAAAACAGGCAATAATTAGACCACCCTTGTAGTATTTGCTTAGAAAACCATAACGACGAATCACTCTATTAAGATGTGTCATCACAAAGGAATTTGATTTAGCAAGCAATTGCTTTGTTTTAGCAAGTGATAATTCACCACAAAGTTGTTTTTTTTTTTTTTTTTTTTGGAAAAGACAATAAACAAACCATCAAGCATGCATTAGCAATAATAGCAGTGAGGCATTAAAGTTTGATCGGAGACCCAGTGAGTCTTTAAAAGTAATGAAATTTCTCTCTGCACCACAACGTATTATAATCAACTTTGTCAAAGACAACAAGAATGTGAGCTTCTACTTTTCTCCATGCCTCTGCTCACATACATTTCCTTACGGTGTTATTGACGTAGCTTCTACAAAGACAGTCTGTAAATTTTGTGTCTGAAACATGATTCAGGCAGAAAGATTACCGGGCCTCTCTCTTTAAGGCGATGGTTCTGTTCTCCAGATATTATTGCAGAACTAAGGTGATAAACATGTTCACTGGTTATATACATAATTGTATGTCATAATTGTTATATAGGCTACGTAATGACGAATTAAAGAGTTAATGACAAATGATAGAATAAAAAAAAAAAAACAGTACACATGTAGCTGAATTTAGAAGAATTTCGAAGAAGAAAAATCACCTTTATACGTATTTTTGTTATTTTTGTTATTCCTGCTTTTTTATTCCTTTTGTCTGTGACTGTGACCATCTGACTGACCATACTGTATAATGAACTATATGTTCTAGATACCAATGTGTTATACCTTATGTAGGGAGCATTTAAAGTGAGCAGATGACTATTTGGAAATTTGCCTAAAGGGGACTTGAAGCCAAATGGAAAACGGTGAAGGGTATTTCTATGGAAATATCAACAACGGATATGGCGGTTAATTATTTCCTATACTGTAACAGCACATCACCAAGTGTTTTTATTCATTACATAAACAAAATTTTGTGTATTTTTTTTTTTTTTTTTTTTTTTTTTTGGAGCACTACATATGTGTAGTTTTTGTACTTTCATCTAATTTTCAGTCTTGCATTCACATAACTTTGAAGATAAAAATTAATTTTACAGGACAGTAATTAAAGCTTAAATTACTGGGTAACGGAGAGAATGTTTGCCTTTATTCCGTGTAAAATTAATTGCTTATGCATGGCCTTTGGTTGAGCTAAAGACTATTCAGTGAATATTATTCAACCTGTAGAAAAGTTAATTAATGAACCTCAGTGTATGAAAAGCAGATGATAGATCAGTGAGTATATTGTGACCCCTGGATTAATCAACCTCCTCTCTCTGTGTGTGTGTGTGTGTGTGTGTGTGTGTGTGTGTGTGTGTGTGCTTTTACATAAAATCCTTACCCTTACCATCTGTGTGTGAGAGAATTAAAGTATTATGGGTGGATTTGATTTCTGCTAGGTATCACACACGCATGCGGCGGTCTTTAGGTGGCCTCCATCAACAGATTGCAGCCCAGATTAAAAAGCCATGATCACATTTGCAGCCTTGTGTTTCGAAGCGTGCTCCTCACGCCTTGGCCGCTGATTAATGAGAACGTATTAGATGGAGCTTAATAGGGCATTACACATTACGGCGGCTAGAGCACATTATCGTCTGTATGGCCCGTAAAGTTCAACATGTTCCTTACGAGAGCATGTACTGATGGCTGGACCAAAGGTTATGTCACATTCATTAACCTTCTCTTATGCATGGAGCATTTGTTAAGGGCTGGAAGAAATGCAGAACTTTTTTTTTTTTTTTTTTTGGTCAGGGTGAAATGACCAGTAATGTGTTCCTTGCTGTCAGCCTTGTTTAAACAGCTTTAAAACAATAAGCATGGTCAGATCGGTGCTTGTGTACCGCAAGCTCGGTGTTGGTGTGTGCCTTCGATGTGTTATAAACTTCCGGATAAATAGCATGAATCTTGCACAAAACCACAAGTATAGAGAAAATGGATTTTTTTTTTACCCCCAGAAACTGCAGAATATTACTCTGCTTTAAAAAAGGAAATGGGCCTTTGGGTCATGAGATGGTGTACACGTTTAATGATCACCATCCATCATATTAAGATGGCGGTGGATAAGTAGGAGGAGGAAATATTATTTCCATGTAGCGACCTTAATAGTTTTCCTTTGGCACTAGAGGGCTAGCTGTGATTCAAATGGAAGGAAGGGTGTTTTATCGAAATGATCCTAAACACAACCAAAGAATACGAATTATCATGCATGCACAACTGCATTCAGACCTTTACATACGCTCATCATTTACATGCATGTGGTGGCAATATTGGGCTTACAGCGATTTCTATAAACTGTTCTTTTCTGGGGAAGGATGATTGTATAACATGCATCCTTAATAGAAAAAAACCCCAAGATAAATACAGGGGCAAAATAATACACACATGGTCAAAATAATACATACAGCACACCTAATATTTATAATCATACATCTCCAAATAGGTGTCAAATATCCAGCCTTATCGTTAAACAGTTGGTAAGTATCTGACAAGATACATTATAAGATAAGACAATATAGTCAGTACTAGAAAATAAAAGTAGGTAAGAAAAGGAATTGATTGAAACATTGGAGGTTATGTTTATGGGAAATAGAAATGATAATGATAATGTTCAAACAAGTTAATTTATTATTCTAAAGTAAGTATGCAGTATACAAACTATTATTATTAATTGTTACTCAAACTCACACGTTAAACTCAAACTCGGACATTTAGAAATAATGACGAACAGAGATGTGTACTGTATGAGTAAGTATATTGGTGTTTGAGTTGATTTAACCATTGTATTGAGAGGCAACCTTAATGGTTGAAGGGACACGGATACTGCCGTTCACCGGAAGACCTTTTCAAAAACTAAGCTGAAGTCTAAAAATCAATCATTTTATATTTAAAATCAATTTGCCTATTCTTTATGGTCCATATCGTCTGATTCAGCACATGTTTTTTTGGGCCAGTTTATGGAAATAAATTCTCAATGTAAAACATAGACTAGTGGGATTGCTTGTGTTGGTGTGCATCATTCCACTGGTCTGTGTTCACCACTTAAATTTCCACTTCCTAGTTCGAAACAATTACTGCAGCAGAGTTGGCGAAATCGTCAGCAGACATGGCAAACGATTCTTTTCAGGAATAAACGTTTGACTGAAAATGTGAATGTTCCTTACATGAAGAAAAAAAAAATGGAAGGCAGGGGCAGCAATTTCACCAGAAGAACCTTGAACAAGACATACAATTAATCTGAGCTGGCTATGTACCTTACTGTCATGAACAGAAGGACTCAGAGGATGCAGATGCGGTGAAGAGTGCGTTTAATAATAACTCTTTACACAAGTAGTAAGGCGTTCATGAGATTGTCAGACGGAGGATAGAAAACATCCATAAACGTCAAACATAGGCCTGACCTTGGAATACACAATACAGTGAGTGTCACACATGATAGTCCATAGAGGCAGAGTTTGAACTGAATCACAGTACACAGGAGCAGAGCGTAACGCATGACAATGAACTTGAACT
>JAOVYU010000034.1:3408661-3423829 GCA_025674565.1 Synodontis membranacea
TACTTAAGTATTTTTAAAAGCAAGTACTTCAGTACTTTAACTTAAGTAAAAATTTGACTGCACGACTTTCACTTGTAACATTTGTAACACCAGTAACATTTGACCAGTGGTATCTGTACTTTCAGTTAAGTAATGAATGTGAGTACTTTGTCCACCTCTGACCAATGCTAACAGAAGACTTTATTGAGTGAAAGTGAAGATGGTAATCAGACTCAAATAATGGTTTTACATGTGATTAACGAGCACCAGAACTCATAGACAAAATGTTGACTATGGCTGCATAAATTTCCCAAGGTTCAAGTACTCATTTATTTTTTTTTTACAGTTTGCATTAATGACTAGCTCATCGTATTTTTAAAAGAAATCATGCTAGTCGTCACTGCAAATTGGTCTTCCTAGCAAGAACCACATGGGACTGGGCGGCACATTCTAGATTTGACTTGCCCAGTACTCTGACTTCTTCTGTTCTTCACTGTGCTGTTGCTAACAGCATGGTCTTGTTAGTTACATGTTAGCAACCCATCCATCCATTACCTAACACTTATCCATCAGGTAACATGGGAAAGGAGAGCCAATTCCAGCTGACGTAGGGCGAGAAGAAAGGCACATCCTGGCCACACAGAGATGAAAACCATTCCCATTCACTGTGGGAGGAAACCAGAGCACCCAGAGGAAACAGATATAGGGTGCACATGCATACTCCACACAGAAAGGCCGCAGTAAGCCGCAAAGATAGAATCCAGAACCTTCTTGCTGTGAGGTGATAGTGCTACAGTAAGTACTGCACCACATTTAGCAACCTACAGTTATGCTAATTTTACATCTTATATGAAAACATGCCAATTGGCCAGAAGTGACTGTGTGAATATGGATGTGCACGTGAAGATACAGTATGTTCCTTGCCAATACATTTTTCAAGAATGAATGAATGGTTTTACTATCACTGCACAAGGTACAGCAAAATTGGTGTGTGGGAGAGACAGAGCAAGAGAACATTGCCTGGAAGGAAAAAGGCCAGTTTGCCAATTATGGCCGTGTGTGCAAGTGTATGTGTGTGTGTGTGTGTGTGTGCATGTGCATGTATGCACATATGAATATGTCCATGTTCCTTACGAATGGATTTATCATACTTGTGTGGGTGTACTCGTGTATGTGAGAGCTTGTGACCTTGCTTTTCTGTGACCTTTGATCTGAACACTGTTTACTGTGTGTGTGTGTGTGTGTGTCTGTGTGTGTGAGTTGTTTTAGTGTGAACTCCCCTCCAGACTCTCTGAATTGATTCTTTGCTTTCTCAGGTCCTCCATGGTGCCAGCTGTGCCGCTCAAGCCACAGGAGCTGCAGCATTATGCTGCTTCTCTATTTTAATTAGCCTCCAAGGGTCATGTTATCACGTTCACAAACACACACACACACACACACACACACACAATGAGGAGGGCTAGACTTTGGTGTTATATTTATTCATCATTCTTTTGCCCTTAGAGTGTCTATACAGGATCATGGAGAATATGAAAAAAAAAAACCTGAATTTAACTGCAGTTAAAGCAGTTTGTGTCTATCTACAGTTTGTGTGTGTGAGTGAGTGAGTGAGTGAGTGAGTGAGTGAGTGATGTAGTTTCAGCGAAGTGTGGAAGCTATGTATGAGCACTAGCATCACCTTTTAATTGTACGTTCACACCTTCCTGTTTGCAGTGTATTTAAAGCATCAGCGTCAGCTCCCAACACTTCCCCTTTCACATCCTGCCAGCTCTATTCCACATAATTTTGCTTTCCTCCACTTTGCTTCTGTGTGTGTTTGTGTATGTGCATTTGTATATATGCAAGCAGGCCTCAGTTGTTTGATGATACACGGATAAATCTCCAAGATAAATGAATGAATCAGTGCCATCGACTCATTGCCAAACTATGATTTATGCATCTCCTGGTCCCTAATCAGCTCGGCGCTGCATCTATAAAAAGTCCCAAGCTCCCTTTGTGGGGACGTAAATCCTTTGGCTTTATGCTTTTTGAGGGCTAGCAGATTGACAGCCTTTCGATAATCTAAGCATCATTAATCATTAGGCTACACTTGCTCCAAGGGTGCCTGAGAGGGCGGTGTCACACGTCACACCTAGAAAGCTGAGTGGATGTTCTCTGCGGTGCATGAGTATGCTCATTTATTTACCACTGGCTGCCTGAAATCCTCAGTTTCGTGCATATTAACGCATGCAGATAATAACGTTCTTTCACCAAGGTGCCCGCTGTCAGGGCATTCATGCTTCCAAAATCCATGGCTAGTAGAGCGAGGAGCCAAGAGTCTTATTCCAGGCAACGCAAAGCTAGAGTCAACCACATGACTTTGGGAGTCAATCGCAAATGAGTCTCCTGTTCTCCATTAAAAGCTATTTAAAAACTTTAGGGCTGATTCCATCCAGTAAACAGATTTGACTATATTTGAAATAAGGCCAGGGTTGCTCTTTGACAAATGCCTCTGATCACACCACAAACAAACATCTGTAGCCGTGGCAGTATTTTACTCTGAAGAGAAACTGTGAAATACAAAATTAGCCACAATGATAGCTTACAATAAAACACTATCCAGACTGAAGCATCTTAGAAATCCTCTCTTGCTAGCAATTTATCCCAACCACATTGTTAAACTTTGAACAAAACAAGGCAATTTCAAAACAGTCCTTTAGTTTTGCAGCATTTCACAAATGACAACAGTAGTCCAAATACACATCCTAGTACAAATAAGTTGAGTTTAGGTATACCACTAAACTAAATCCCTGCCAAAGAGGCGTTAGTGCAGTGTGGTAGTAACTGCAATAAAATGGTCCACTCAAGGATTTTTTTTTTTTTAATTCATGTTCATTTAAGTGTTTAATGAAGCTGTGGGTAATTAGTCTTCATTTAAAGTCAGCCAGTGACTCAGATGTTTGGAAAGCCAAGGGACGTTCATTCCACCACCTGGATGCAGGAGAGTGATTAGACTTCATGCATGCCTGCCTTGTATCTTCATGGATGGTGAAGTAAAGTGAGCCATGCCAGAGGGAACATGGTACAGAGTAAGGTTTGACAGGTGTCTTCAGATAGGGCTCTGATTTTCGCTCTGTAGGAGAACATCAGTGTTTTGAATCTCAAGCTAGCAGCTACAGAAATTAGTGGACGAAATGCAGCAATGGGGTGACCAGTAGTGGTCTGAATTAGTTGCAGTGGTCAGATGGTGCACAGGGGAAGACCTTGTATGAGGTGAGAGAGGAATGTACAAGCAGTCATAAGCAATAGTACACAAGAGCACTATAGCTGGTTTGATCCCGAGATTACTGTGTGTACACGGTGTATGTTTACCACTGAAATCCTTTCTTTCTTGATATATGACATTAATTGCCATATTTTGAGCTTCATAATGAATCACAAACAGGTCTGGACTGCAGGGGGGCCAGTCCAGCACACACACTCTTTTACCAGTCCATGCTGTTGTAACACGTGCAGAATGTAGCTTGGCATTGTCTTGATGGAATAAGCTGGGACATCCCTGAAAAAGTTGCCTGGATGGCAGCATACTGTATGTTGCTCCAAAGCCTCTACCATTGAGCATGAATGGTGCATTCACAGATGTGCAAGTTACCCATGCCATGGGCACTAACATACCCCCAAATCACAGATGCTACCAACTTTGTGCTGGTAACAATCTGGATTGTCCTTTTCCTCTTTAGCCCAGAGGAAATGACATCCATGATGTCCAAAAAAAAAAAAAAAACAGTTTGAAATGTGGACTCATTAGACCAGAGTACACTTTTCCACTTTGCGTCTGTCCAAATGAGTTCAGGCTCAGACAAGTCGGCAGCATTTTGGAAAGTTGTTGATGAATGGCCTTTGCTTTGCATTTGTAGATGCATCAATGAACCATGTTTACCAGCAATAGCTTTCTGAAGTGTTCCGGATACCAAGTTTTAATACAATCATGTGGCTTGTAGAAGGTGAAATCCCTAAATTTCTTGCAATTGTATGTTGAGAAATTGATGTGTTGAGAAATTGTGTGTTGGTGAACCTCACCCAATCTTGCTTTTAATACCCAATCATTATACTATCACCTACTGAATGTTCCACAATTTCCCAGTCTTTTGTTGCCCCGTCCCAACTTTTTTGGAATGTGTTGCAGGCATCAAATTCTGAAAGAGTGTATATTTACAAAAAATTAAAAATAAAACGTATCTCTTTGAACAGTAAATTGTCTAGTCCTGTCTTTCTATTGTACTTAATAGAATATAGGTTGAAAATGACTTGCAAATCATTGGATTCTATTTTTATTCATGTTTTACACAATGTCCCAACTTTTTTGGAACTGGGGATGTGTTAATAAATAACCAACAGTTATATATACTTAGAATTGAATTTAACACCAAATCAGATTTGGAATCAGATTTACAGTCAATTGACAACATTTCTGGAATTAAAATTTCCTAGTGGCACAGCAAATCAATCAAACAGCATCATGTGTGCTTACTGTATTTTGTGACACTGCAACTTTGTCTTTTGCACCTCCATGGTTTGAGTCACAAGAAGCTAGCAACACCTGCTTAAATATCAGGAATGCTAAACTGCCAGACTTCAAGTCAAGCAGACTGTGAAACCTGTGTGTTTTTCTGCTCTACTGGTGTGAAGAGAATGACTTTGTACACGGAATGTGTTGAAGAATTGTCAAAGTGCAGAATATATAAAGTGACATGTTGAACGAGTGAAGTGTCTCAGGTTATATTGCAATAAACTATGCAGGTCTGAAAGCCAGAATAATGTGATTCCCAAACAATGAATAATCATTTTTCATACTAAATAGTACAAGACGTTGTTGTGATTGGTCAATTTGTCTCCCCCTTGTGGTGTGAATGTGTCTTGTAAGCAAACAAGGCAGTAATTGGAAAATTACATGCACCTGAGGATGGCCTATATACTATAAGTGCTTCAGTTGGCAGATGCACCGCCATTTGATATTGTCCATAGGGAGAACTTTTTTTGGGGGTGGGTCTGACTTCCTGTTATTGGGAGTCCTAGACTTATCTTTTTAATAAGTTGATTCCTTTATTGCATAATTCTCGGTTTGTTATTTTTTGTTAAGATATCTAAATATCTAAATTGTTTGCTTTTGTCATCATGTGTCTTATTTTGTGAGACTTGCAGAAATGCAATGGCATAAATACAACAAACCACTTCAATACACCAATTATTAATAGAACTTATTAATAGCACAATAGTCTAAAATGAGTTTTTACCCCACATATGTTGACCAGATTCTATTTCCAGGCTTTTGACTATGCCAAATATTTTTAGTCTTGCAGTTTTCACAACATGCTGAACCCGCCAAGAATTCAAACAGTAACATTTGCCAGGAACATTTTCTGCTTAGATCTAATTCACTGCTCAGTTTCTTAACAGATGGAAACACACTGTTATGTTTTACTTTTGTTTTTGTCTCTGTGATCGTGGGTGTTATCCTTCCTGTATGTATCCGCAAATCTGAGAACTGACAAAAGAATAAAGATGCAAGAGTCTGAAAGAGATTTTAAAAGCAGTAACTTTCTGGATGTAGACGTTCTGTCTTCCGGTGCCACTAAACTGTGCATGTTTTCTCACCTCACCACCACGTGTGTTCTCACCAGTCCTGCAATATGATTGCGAACTCTGAGAGCCTGTTGAGTAAGACATTTTTGCAGCTTTCTTTCATTACATCTGCTCTGGTTCCTCTTCCTACTGCAATTCACAGGAGACTTTTCCAATAATAAAGGCTCCAACACCGTTCCTTGGTATGGCATTTTCTTAGAAATGAATCTGCTCTGCAGGAAATGTAACATTTTGCATTCCAAACCCACCCACCCTCGTTTTTTCCCTATATTGGTGACCTGCCACTTCCCACCCACCAGACCACTACCAGTTAGGAAGAGTGAAGTCTAAATGATCATTTATACTCAATAAATATTGAATCCATTTCAAATGATGTAACCTCATCACTGCCCACAGACTTCTGTGCATCCTTTATGTTGGCATGGGTGTTAAGCAATACATCCACTACTTTCCCTAGTACTTGTCCTACTAGTTCCCTTCGCTACTGTCCAACTCACATTTTAATTAACTTCCAATCTCCTCACAGTTGCTTTGTTACTGCTGTTTGTCCCAAGAAATTTCTTACTAAATCGTGTAACCTCTCCTCAAAAAGCTCTGCCATTTCTGTACCCACAGTAAGGCTCCATCCATATCAGTTTGTGTATTTAACATTGAGCATAAATAAGCCATAAGACATGCTTCCCTTCCAGACAACTGCATCTTTTCATACTCCTGCCCAGGCTGCTTCACAGGGTTCTTGTAACACACTCTGAGAAGTGCTATCCGCCCTCTTTTATATACATGAGCTCAGAGATACCCACAATTGGCTAGTATCACTAACAAGAGATAGAGTATGCCACCCCTCCCACCAAAAGAGCACAGCCAATTTTAATTTTGGCTTAGGATGGGTGTGGCATGGTCAAGGTTCAAAATCATGATGTTCTGATGATGGGTCGAACGTTTGTTTTTGTTTTTTTCTCCTTTTTGTAATTTTTCTGATAGCTTGAACATTTTTGATCTATGTACTGAATTTAATGAACTGCGTCCAATCATAATTATGAATGTGAGACTATAAAGCGTCATTGTGTAGGAATAGTCCTGGGTTCAGTCATCTGGGTTGAAAGACTGGCCTGAACAGAAAATCTGACAGCTGACACAAACCTACATAAATATTTACAAAGGTCTCTGCTGTCAGGCTGCCATATAGGCTGTATTTGTCAAATTATATGTCAAGTTGACACAAATTTCCATTGACATAAAACTGTATTATGGTTGACTTCACATGCCCTCCAGAATGATCTGTACCCTTCACAAAAATTAGCAAAAATGAGTGCATAACAGAAACATTGAACAAAAATTTTAAATCTTCCACTGGACAACAGGAGAAATTATTTATTTTCATTATTAAAGAAATTATTCCTATTATCATAAAATACATGAAGGTGGATCAGTGATGCTTTGGGACTGCTTTGTGGCTGATGGTAAGTGGGTTTTTTTTTTTTTTTCTTCTTCTTCTTTTTTTTTTGGTGAAAAAAGTACCATTATTATTCAGGTAAAAACCTGGTTGCCTCTGCCAGGAGGTACAGGAGGTCTTGGTCATATAAGATAATGGGACAAATATATGAGGTATCATTTAAATTTCTTTGGATATTTTCTTGTAAGGAAAGAAAATCAGCCTCAGAGGATTAATAGAATCTCTGCATCACACCACCCTGTCATTGATTATTTTCCTGTGACGGCACACTCCAAATAAGTGAATGACTGGAGCAGAAGGCAACATATAATACGAGGTAGCTTTTCCTTAAGATTTTTTTTTTTTGTATGACTTCTTTTTTTGGGGTAAATTTGGAGGCAGCTTTTTAGGCATGGATGTGTCAGTGTTGTTCTATTCTACTTTATTGACATTCCAAAGATGATGGACATATTGTCAAGAAGTTGGGTTGGAGGTCATATGTCACGAAATCCAGAAATGGGTCCTTAGGTTTGGCACCGCTGATCGTCTATGTCACTGAACCCATATATTGAAAGTATGTAACCTGAGGAATCCTCACCATATGGCCAGGATATACAAATCCGTGTTGGCTGAAAGAGGTAAAGGTGTTTTAATCAACAACAGATGGTGCACCATCAATAGAATCTGGCTCTAGATGGAAATCCTCATGTTCTCTCGCACAAATACAGCCAGCATTACCTCCCTTGAGTCTACCACCCACAGCCGGAATTTCAAAATCAATGCTAAACTTTTACATAAAGCTTTTTGTAGCTGATGAAGCTGCTTTAAAACATTGCTATCTAAGGAAAGCACTCCCAAATTACACTGAATGCACCGTTTTGCTGACAATAAGGAAAAATCTCCAGGGAGACTCTTTGTTTCTATTTTACTATCTGCATTGCTTGCAAGTGTTTTGTAAGCCAGACCCTTTGGCCGCCATGTCAACACTGACGTTTTTAGAAGAAATAAATTGTGCAATATGGAGTTCGCTTCCAAAATTTGCTCAGAAATCATCCGAGTATGTGTTTGAGCTCTGTGCATGTGATGTGCGCAGATGGTTTACAGCAGCAGAGTGCGAATTCACAATGTGACAGGGTGTAAATATCCTCACCAGTTGCAGCGTAGCAGTTAAGCTTCCATGCTCATGACCAAAAGGGTGTGAGCTCAAATCCCAGGATTTAGAACCAACTGTTGGCTCATTGAGCACAGAGTTTAACCCTTAACTGCTCAACCTTGTCCTCGAATTGGATTCTGTCTGACTTGGTATAGAGCTGAAAACCTGGAAATTCTAGTATTCATAAATAATAAAAAAAAAAAGGCATGACTTTGAAAATGTGCTGTTTTTATGGACAATGTTTAACAGTACATAGAATACACAAGAATAATATTCCATCCTTCGTGAACCATTGACAGAATGTACTACGATGTGACTCTTTATCATCCAGTAGGAAAAGGTCAGGCCTTCAGTTAATCAGATTGATGTTAAGTCAGATGGAGGACAAACTAATCCTGGTTGTCACCTCAAATCCAGTGCTGTTCAATCTGACACTCAAAATCTATAAATGAGAGTGTGGGCTCGGTAAACTGTCTGTGAGATTGTGCTCAGGTACAGTATCTATACAGCACTATCTACATCTGTATCTACTGTATTTAGCGATCAAATCATTCACAATTTACACAATTTAGATAAAATCAACCATTATCACAGACATCCCTTGCATCCACACACATCTACCCATTGTAGGCACAATGCGTCTAAATTACGTCTCAAGCACATTGCATGCAGCTTGTTAGCTAACTGGAAAGACTTTGGCACAATGTTATGGATCACTAATGCATGTTATTAATATTCCACTTCTTTTGCACATTGAGGCACATTTTGAGCTTTCACTTGCTAGTTGTAGTGAGCCATGTTACCGGCTTAAGAATGTGGAGATTAAATAAATCCTCACCAAAGGGTGCTATCATACAACACTGATGGGTTTCAATCACACAATACACTAAAGGGAGAAGAGAAGGAAAAACTGACAATGATTAGCATACGAGGTTGAGCCATAAATTGTGCGTGTTGTACCAATGTGTGCAAGTGTTCTTTCCCACTCCCAAATCTCAATATTTTTTTTTACCAGGTACTGTACATATTATTTGAGTTTAGTCTAGTGTAGCTGCTGTTTGGCTCTTTGATTCTGAATTGTTCCATTAGTGTTCACGAGAGCCATTAACACTCATGGGTTAAGTTTCTGCAAGGTCCTGAATTGCCGGAGAACCACTGCATTGACCTTTGAGCCAGATCCTTAGTACTCATCTTATGGGTGCTGTATCATGACTGAAGCAAATAAAAAATCCCCCCAATTCAGGATAAAAACATTAATGAATGCTAAAAAAAAAAAAAGAAAAAAAAAGACATTGACATAGATTGACCAATAACCAGAGAGCATGGGCAGCAAACTAATCTCCTGCTTCGCCACCACAGACTGGCACAGTAACCGAGCAACTGCGGCCATGGGTCTGATCCAGTTTCTTTTTCCATCACTTGAAAAAAATTGCACAGTTAAATAATATAATTATAATCCTCCTCCAGAGGCTATGTTTCACAAAACATTTCTGGCAGAACCACGGACTTGATGATTTAGATTTGCATCCGAGCTCCTTCACACTCAGCAGCAAGATGTTCAAGTGTGTGTCACGGGTGCAAGTCAAGAGTACAGGTGGTAGATATAAGATTTTTCCACAGCTCAACAATCTGAGAGTGCCTTGGAGTAGAGCTACTGTTTCTCTGAATTGCTCCCGGTCACACTTCGACAAGAGCTGTATCAGGCATGTTTCACTCGGCAGAGACCCTGCAGCAGACTTAGGACCTGCAGGAGAGAGAATATCACACAGTTGGCTTGGGAATGTCTGTGGATCCTTCAGGGCGAGCTGGAATCTGTGGGCAGGGATAGAGAAGTCTGGACTGACCTTCTCGGTATGTTGCCACCAGTTCATCCCCAACAGGAAAAGTGGAAGGAGAAAGAAAGGATTACAAAGATGAATTTGACAGTGGTAAGATTTCTAGTAGAGGTCGATACTACTGTATTTGAAGTGCTTACTGATGGGCCGTTTCCTAGGCCTAGACCTTCAGTACTTTTTGTGCTCCTACGAAAGTAAACAGATTATAGCGTGGACATATATTATTCGGTCTTACTGTGGGAAGATCTCCTAGGTTTTCAGTAAAATGAATCAAATGAATTACCACTAATGAAGGCATCATCAATTCCAGTCCTGGAGGGCCAGAGTCCAACACTGATTGGTGAATTGGCCGTTCTAAGGCACTTACTAAGCCTGGCAATCAACTGAGTTAAATCCAGTGCCAGTAAACTGTACTTGCTCTAGCCCTACAGGACTGCAATTGATGAATCCTGCACTAAAAAAAAAACAATTCAACATGGCTGTTAGGAAATCCCAGTTAGCAGATGGAGCACAGATAGTGTAGCAGCACACTGATCCTTAATGTTAGGTAAGGCTAGTTAAAATCCATGATGAGGGACCAGTAAGAAAACGTGTAAAGCACTGTTCAGATGTTAACATGTAGGTGATCTGATACGATGACGAGGATCGCAAAACAGATAACCATTCGCACCTGGCCTTCACGAACAAGTCCGGATTATCGCAATCAGATCTTAATATCCAGACTGAGCATTGCGACTGAGACACAAATGACCCCATTCACATCTGGATTTAGTACTGTGCAGTTGATCACCCCAGACAGATGTTAATACCAGGTATAAATTGTGTAACTTGTCAATAAGTCAAGGCTAATCATGGTGCATTTACGGTTTTCTCTGTCTTCGCTGTTGCATTGTAATATTTTGATGGATTTATCGTCACGGTTTTATGCACAGCCTGTGATGTGGCTACTTGCTGTTCATTTGTAACTGATGGCGGGTAAACTGTGTGATTGAGCCCAAAATTGCATCTTGGACCAGGCGTCTTCGAAAGGTCTAGATGGCAAACCAGGAAACTAATTCTGTGGATCAAACACGGCACTCAAAAAAAAAAAAAATTGAACCAATGATCGCCGACTCAAGTATGTTTAATAACAAATGGACAGAGAATTTATTCTCTCCACGTTAAATATAAATTATACCATTCAGAGTCCGTGCCTCAAGTCAGAAGTGTGAACAAAGCGTTATTATGGAAAACATCTTAACCACTTTAAAGTGATGTCTTACTTACAGCTATAAAATAATCACAGATTGTTAAGCCTTAAACATTAACTGTCATCATTTATGTTGAAATACTCTGATCTAGACAAAAAAAGAGTGAAATATCCTGATTGGATTGGATACTGACTAAGAAATATAGAAATAGAAATGGCAATTATTCTGTTCTCTGAAGGCCTGGAAAGTCTTTTTATGATTCTTTCTTGTATACTTCCTGCAGTTCTAAATCTAAGTTTCCTGAGAAATCGAGTGACGTCAAATCTGTGGCTGTGCTTTCACCATGGCGGCTGTTAAGTGTGTGGAGGAAAAAAACAGGTGAAGTTACAAAAACAGCTCCATTGATGGTAATCAGAAGAATCTCAGCTCTTTGCCTGCTGGTCTAATGGGCTGCTTAGATTATTTTTTTTTTTTTGAGCTGTTTCCTTGAGACTCCACAGCTGCGCAGAAGGCTATATGATGATTACGGCTCGCCATTTACAGCCGTTATGGCCTGGGAAATTGTCAGAGAACTGGGAATTTAAGGCCTCACTTGCTTTAATGCTATAATGTGAC
The DNA here is from genome assembly GCA_025674565.1 of Synodontis membranacea. Taxonomy (NCBI): domain Eukaryota; kingdom Metazoa; phylum Chordata; class Actinopteri; order Siluriformes; family Mochokidae; genus Synodontis; species Synodontis membranacea. The sequence continues at coordinate 3,420,488 of JAOVYU010000034.1, forward strand.
CAAGAAACTGCCCTGATAGAGTGATCTCAGACACTGAAAATGTCTTGCTGTAATGAGGTTAGTGAGAAATAATTAATATTACAGGGAAAATCAATCTACCCTGAACGATTTGCTTACCAATCTTTATAATTAACGTGTTCTTCAATGCCGTGTATTCATTTTGTATTGATATTCTTTCTTCATCGATATATTCCACTTTGGTAAAGGGTTTCCTGTCTTACTGTATCTACAATGCTGTCTGAATATCTGATATTGGTGCCAGTGGGATTTATCCCTCATACCTTCTCTACTCGAGTTTAGTTCTCTAGTCTGTCCAGCTCACTCGCCTCCACATCTGTACATTCTGCTCAAACAGATCAGCTCCCAAAGCTTAAATTTTCATTCTTCAACACCATCACACTCGTCATCTTGTGGATCGCCAACTAAAGTAGTGTTTGCACCAACATCTGCGCTACTTTTATGCCAGATTTTTCCTTACACAACACTGGACACTGCTGGAACATGGTAAGGAAGATAATGTCCTTTTGTGACGTTTAATCTTAACATATTTAATGTGTTTTAATGTGGTGTTTTCTTTTACTGCAAACCATCAGCGGACAGATTTAGATTTCTCTGTAGGCACAAATCCTTCCGTGATTGGACTTCAGATTCAGAGAGTCTGTAAGCTGACAATAATTTGGAGATTTTTGTGACTGCGTTGCTATTGCTGATACTATTAATCTCAGAAATGGCCTGCCCCTACACACTTCTTTATTGTAGCCAGTGCTAATGTCCTGACAGCCCTCTTTTGCAAAGATTTAGTTTTTCAGTCAAGGTTGAAAATACAGCTACTGTAAATCTCATCTTAGGCAAGATATAAGATGTAAATTTCCTCCAAAGCACTCAACATCATTTAATGGAAAGTAAAATTTAAAAGAATTCTCCCGATCGCTGTTGCTCTGAATTGCTCATGTCTTCGGTGTATCTTTTATAAGCATTCTAGGCAAAATACCAATTTCAATGTGAGAATAAATGAATTAAGTTTTTAATTAAAAAAAAAAAAAACTGTAATGACAGCCATAGCTTTTCTCCAAAGTCCATTGTATCACACAATAGTCTGAAACTCTATGAATCTTGTACATCAAGAATATTGCTATATTTTAAACCTGAATGTGAACAATATTTGTGTATGTCCACTTTGCAAGAATTTTTTTGGTGTGTCTGAGGGTTTTTAAGAACTTATGCGGAAAGGATGAAAATGTATTTTTGACAACAGAGTTTAAAATAAATTGAAAAATTGCAATATTGTGGTACTTAAACTGTAAAATTACAGTGATAATTGTTTTCACTGTAATATACTGTTATGTGCGTATCTATGAAAAAAATAGCTTGTCCCAATATAAATATTAATTACAGTAGCTTTTTTTCCACTTGTTGATATGTATATGATTTAGGTGACACATTTCTTTGAATTTCTCTGTCTACATAATGGCTTGTATTGCCATGTTGTCTCCAGCGCATGCTTAAATATTCATTATTGCGTTGTGTATGTCTAAGATGCTGTCTCGCTGAACATCGTTCTCTCCATCGATTGTTCTGCTTCCATGTAGGATCTACAGCCTGAAAGCTGATTTGTAAGCTGGCATTACAACACGAGGGTTATTAGCTTCTCTTCTAGCTTTCTATTTGTCAGTCACAGATTATTGATCAGCAGCTCACTGTGCTCTAGGCAGGGCTTTTCTGTGTTATCAATAAGGCATCACAGGGATCTACTAATGCCTGCTTGCAAAATAACACATGTGCGCTGTATGTCACTGGGGTTAGTAGTGGTCATGACAGTTTGGGAGTGAATAACTAATCCAATATTATAACAAATCTCATATTTAGCATGTTGCTTCAGGGAATATTCTATTACTATATTCTTTGCTAGAGTGAATGCTTCAGGATGGAGGACGCAAACCTGTTCTATTTCACAGGTATCTACAATGGAAAGAAGGATAAAGGCCATGATCTCTTTCTTTAATGAGTAGACCATTGTTAGCATTGGAAAAGAGCTCTGGTGTAAGAGTAATAATACATGACGGAATGTGCTATTATTGGGGGAAAAAGTCAACTTTGTTGTAATGTTGGACTAATTACACCATCTCCTCACTGATTATTTTCCTGTAACAGCACTCCGGAGTGTTTTTGTTCCTTTTCATCACTGTGAATATGATGATTCTAATAATAATGAATTTTCTGTAATTAACAGCATAGCATGCAACAGTAACGAATGGCCATATTACACTTAGACAAATGCAGATTACAGCAGTATTGGTGTGATAGCTAGTTTCATCCTTACAGTCATGAGAATAGAGAGCCAAATGTCCGTCGTGAGTGCTACTGTACTTATTAACTTTTTTAAAAAGATGCCATATATTGGTTGACACTTTTAAGTGATGCATGTTTGCAGGGTTGAAGTTCACCTAGATGAAATTAAGTGGAAGTACCTTTCTGGTTCTAAGCATGATGATGATGATGATAATAATAATAATAACAAATAAGTGGTACCTTTTTGCCAGGAGAATTTAAAAATACATGACCTGCTGCAAGATCAGAATGCAAAAATGCTACAACACAAAAAAGTAAATGACTGTACATGCAAAAAAATATTCAAAACATGCCATCAGCATGTTTTGTCTGCTCATATGCTAGAAGCTATTCAGAAAAAAAAGTGCTTAACTAAGCATATATTCACATGTTAAATATCTTCTGCAAAACACACTTGCATTAAAAACCACAGTAAAAAAGAATCTGAGTCTGTCTTATATCAAGCCTGCTGATGTATATGCTCATCCACTAGATTTCTTCCTGGATGTTATTACTTTTTTTTTTTTTCCTGATAGAGTGGCAGGCTGATGGTATTGATGAGATTAGAGATGTGGGAGGTTGCCTGTGGAGAGAGACGAGACAGTCTCGCTTTCTCTTTTTCTGCTATTCTCACATTCACCTGTTCTATCAAGCCCAAGGTCAGTGCTGAGAGAAAAAAAATACAGCCCTTAAATCTTCCAGAGTCAGGAAAAGAACATGTTTTTATTGTGTCTACATTAGACCTAAAATATATATGTTTTTTTTTTTTTTTATGTAATGACATATTGCCACTGTGAAATCATAAATCCATGTTATATAATAAAGTGCCAGGAGAGCAAGTTGTCCAAGTTGAGTTTAGTGGTCAACAAGAAGTGGATTATGGCTGGCAATGATTGATCTTCCAGACTAATTGATTGCAACAAATTGGGCCATGGTTCTTTTCTCTCTGCTTCCTTTTTTTTTTAGGTTGGTTTTAGTGTGCGTGTGTGTGTGTGTGTGTGTGTGTGTGTATAT
>JAOVYU010000034.1:3423929-3434076 GCA_025674565.1 Synodontis membranacea
ATGTATATATATACACACTGTACATTAGACATTACTTTCTTAACATTTTTAATTTTTAGAAAGGAAAAAATATTTTTTAAGAAAAATATCTGTCTAATTTATTTATTAATTTACTTTTTTTTTAACCAGACCAAAGACAACAAACATGCACGGCAAAGTGCTGGTAAAAAGAAATAATGGTTAGTAAGCACATTTGAGGAAATTGTTAGCATTTACTCAAACATATTTAATTTCTATTATTGCAGTTTAACTAAACCTGAACTTTTTTTTGGGGGGGGGGGGATTCAGAAGTACATAATGTTATTTAACTATGACTGTCTATGGCTATGATTTTCTGCCTTTGATGCTAGAGTGAAGGAGAACAACCTCCTCGTCCACCAGGACTACACCAGTCTTTATTTCATCTGCATTACAGATAAAAGTAAATCTATCTATATTGCAGAATGATGTATCTATATCTATTAAAGTGTCCTGATGGTGTTCTGGTGGCCAGTTTGCGATAAGTTATCATTTCACTGTGATCTGTTGGCCTGATGACAGTGGTAAGTGTGGGCTGACTCTGGACCATCACTCATCTGCTACTTTGGCACCCGTGATGCTTGCATATTCTCATATGTGCATATGGTGAACTAAGTATACAAAACCTGGAGGCTTCCAAACAATATGTGATTTGATAGTACTCTGTACTTGCCTTATTAGACTGCTCATTAAAGGGGCTGACTCACCCTTCCCATAATCTAATGTGTTGTTTTTTTGCCACCTGCTAGCTCTCTGTGCAGTAAAAATTCACTGTTCGTGATCTATTTGAAACCCATCTCAAACTTGTTCTTCATTCATGTGTCATATGTGGAAGCTTTGAACAAAATATGCCTTATCTGTTCTTTTTCTCATGGCCGCCTTGGAGACGGCCGAGGCTGGATCAGGTCCATTACATACGGAATAACCACACGCAAACGGAATGGATCATTTTAAAGAATTTAAAATATAGATACTTTGACAAATTACAATTTAAGAACCAGGATGTTCCCAGATTATTGCAGATTGTTTGTAAAATCGAGGGCATTGAAAATGGCGACAATACCTCCGAGCCAACAACACTTTGTACCTCCCAACAAAAGAAATTTGGATGGGACCATAACCCTGACCAGGCAGTTACTGAAGATGCTGTAAATTCATTGCATGTTCGCATTAATTAATAAATGTGGCCTTTATTTAGCAAAGTTTCATATCTGACTGCTCACGACGCTCCCACATGAACCTTTCTTGCATCCCATGGGATCCCTAGGCACACCTCTTGTCTCAACCAGAAAAAAAGCCCTCCTGAAGTATATGTTTATGTTTATGTCCTGTATATGTTTATTCAAGAGCATTATGTTCATTCCAAATAACGTACTTGTATTCAGTTATATTCCTACTTGTGTTGCTCCAAGAGTTTCTCCATCATCCTTGATCCCTTCTGTCATGGGACAAAGACACACCGGGAAGTCGTCCAGCCCAAGAGTTAGTTCTATTCCAAGATCTACTGACATGGAATCGATATATATTAGGAAGTATTTTCTTGGTCGTGCATTTGATGGGCTTTTCCAACAGCTTCTGAAGCCTTGCAAAAAGGTCAAGGCACTTTGTAGAAACACCCACTTAAATCTGCAGAGACTGATCGTTAGTGACATATGAAGGATTTTGAAATCAGCTTCAATTCTGTAGCTAGGACAAACTTTTTGAGGAGAAATTTAAAGAGTCTTGCGTAGCTTGTTTTATTTAATACCCTTCTTCAGATGAGGTTGCACATAAAACACCTACACATGGAAGAGTGGTTTCATTCAGTCTGAACAGACACATTTCACCTGCTTGTTACCCCGCCCACTTGATGGATGGCTTCAAAAGCTCGTTTGAGGTCTTTCACCAAAGCACTTCTCAGACCCAACTAAAAATGTCCCTTCTGTCCCAAGCTTTCCTTTTACTTTCCTCTATTCAGTTACAGAATGACCATGAGAACATCACTGCATGCATAGACCAATCAAATTATGTAGTATGGGTAATTCATAATTGTTCAAATAATTCACGAGCATGCCTTGCTTATTAATGCTGTCTGACTAAATGCTGTCTGACATTTTTACAAACACTGCCTGACGCACACAAATCCTATAATCCCGTGCCCAGCCCGCAACCCCGTTCCTGTCATCTAGGTTTTTTTGTTGGTGTTTATTTTATTTATTTATGTTTTGATAGAGTGGCAGGCTGATGAGATACTGATAAGATTATAGATGACTGCGGAGACAGATACAATGATGGTCTTAGCCCTTCTCTCTCTGATACGTGTTTCCGTTATACTGAAGATTAATGTCGAGAAAACAACTAGAGGTGTTCTTTGAATCTTTCATAGCTTGGGGGAAAAAACTGTGCTTTTATTGTCTCTACACTCCCTTATCCCTCGCTTTCTAAGCATGTAATAGAACATACTGTGGTCATCAGGTGCCAGTTGCGTAGTTTTCAGCATAAGCATGACCCTCCACTGTTTCCTCCAAAATTTGGATTCTAAAACTTGTTAGGCAGAACCAGCAAACTAATAATAGATTCCTCTTATTTCTTCTTCCTTGTCTTCCTTCCTTCTTATTTGTCGTCTTTCCGGTGCTTCCTTCCGGATTCACATTGCCACTTGAAACAACATAAAAGGCTAAAGGAGCTTTCTAGAGGTTTGTCTGAGAGAGCAGTGGACCCACTCCCTGGAGATATAAAGGGATCATCCTAAGCTTATGAAAATGCAAAGATTCATGTTCATACTGTAGATACCCTCAAACTCCTACAAAGTGGATCTTTAAAATAAATGATGGTCCACACTTACTAATTTGGACCACAAATGATGGTGATGAACTCCTCAGCTTACCATAACAAGTGATCTGGACCAAAACTTTCAACTCACACTTATATGGTTGTGTTTTTTGCTAGTTTTGTCCCACCTGGCCTTAAGTGAACCCTAAGTGAACCCAACCGTATTTGCCTGGGATTTATCTGACATCTGAGCTTTTTTCCTGAATGTGAAGGTGAATTCACAACCCCATGTTATAAAAACAAATTACTTTTGATTATAGTCTATTAGTCAGTGGTCATACTGGGAAAGAAAATGAGAACCCACCAGTCTTACCATGGCATACTTGAAAATCTACCTCGGGGCTTGGACCCCATTGGAGAAAAAGAAATGATGACAAAGAGATTGCTCCAATTAATCCAATTACTTATTAATAATATGTACCTTATTCAGATAATAAGGCTGGTACAAGTGACTGGACTATTCATTTAGACAATTCAGGTTATTAATGCTCAATCTAACTTTCTGTTGATCTTCGCTAGCCTTCACAGTAGCGCTGTTCATTTCACATCTGTGATCGAAAACGGGTAGCAATTAGCCTGCATACATATTCATGAACTTCAGTGCATTGAATGGGACTCATCAAGTTTTTCTTATGCACGAGTATGTGTGAATATTTCTGCACTCCCTGACCATGCATATACAAGAAGAACAGGTAAAGTGACTATGCAGAGTTTCTGTATCATGCACTGCCCAACATATCAGCATATTTGAGAGTAATATTACTGATTTTGGTGCTCACAGATGACACAGATGGAATGTAAAGTAAACTCATAAAAAAAAGGAGCAAGATAAATTGAGATTATGCCTTGTTTGAAGACTTGGCTCATGATGCTTTGTGGAGGGACTGTGTTTTCAGCACCACTGGAAGCTCTAATGCTGAAAGTTAGGAGTGGATCGGAAGTCGATTTTGTCTCCTCAGTGCAGTTTTATTTGATCTCTATTCTAGGGCTTTCAGCTAAGGGTACATTTCAAATAGAAATTCGAGAGGATGTTCTACCTTTGTGTTGAACAATGCTAGGCTTTACGCTCTACATTAGTCTGTGTGTGCTACTGGGAAACTGAGAGAATTTCAGATAAACTAGTTATTATATCGGATAAGGTTGTAACTAGGGATGGGAATCATTAAGAAATTATCGATGTCGGTGCCATCATTGATTCTTCTTATCGGCCCGGTTCTTTATCGATTCCCTTATCAATTCCTGGTCAATGTAAAATAATTAAATATTAATTTATCACTGATTATAATTTTATGGAGAGGTAATCAGACCTGGTTAGCTACACATTTATTAAAAAACAGTAGTCCTACAGTATTTTTCAGCAGTTGTTTTATTAGCTGTACTGTGATATGAACAATAAATAAATAAATAAATAAATAAATAAATAAATATTTGTATTTATTTATTTATTTGTTTATTTGTTTATTTATTTATTTAGTAGCAAGCACACAGGCACATTACCACAAAACCAGGCCATCTTCTTAATACTTGAACATGTTCAAATTACTAATGCTCCTTTTCTTAAAAGGATATAACATGGGATTATATAACAATTACAAATAAGGTACCATTAGGAAATATTTATATCAATGCAACTGAAATATTTCAACCAAATATCCGATAAGGCATCTGCTTTACAGTGTACTGACCTACACAACTAATGAAGCGTTTAGCGCTACTGTGGTGAAAGGATGCAAACCCTTCACCACGAATTTTGTAACAGCCCGGTGGCACTTGTTTCCCTAACCTGTGTGCCTGTCATCAGGTGTGCCACGGAAGATTGCCTGGTTCACGAATGATCGCGCCTTTAACCCTGGCGGAGTGGCGAACAAATGGCAACCTTTAAATGTAATGCCAAGTTCCAAACTGGAACTGGTTCTCGATTCCCATCCCTAGTTGTAACTGCATCTAGGTATCAATAAAAGCCAAATGATGACAACTAGTTCATACATCAAGAACTTTGATATAGAGTTTATCCCGCATATTTGATTCAGTATCCTGTAGGCATAAGGTCGCCCAAATGTTTTGCGAATGTGCCTCACGGTTAGCTAGACATTTTGTTTCTTACAGATTAATTTGCTTGAAATTGGTCCAAATTTACCGACTCGGCTGTTTTTTTTTTTTTTTCCAATGCCTGATGCAGAATGAAGTAGCATTTAAATCTCATAGGACATCGATAATGTTCAACTGTAAGTGATATAACATCATAAGCTAATGCTGAGTTCGACTGGTGTTGCAAACTGGAATTGACAATTTTCCTCATAAAATTCTGGAGATTATTGTTACAGTTTAGAATTTTAAATTAAAATTTATATTGGTTTAGATTTCTATTTCTTTTTATAAAAAAAATTCACTTAACAGTATATTGTTATTTTTATCTAGTTAAATTCTCTAAATTATTTTGCTTTAGTTTTTAATATTATATTTTTTTTATATTTAAAAATTGTTCATATGCTCAGTGTCTTTCTCGTCAAACACATTTCATTGTAATATTGGCCCTGTGCTAACGTACATGTGGCAAATATATACCTCAGGTGCCAAACGTGTGAAACAGTGGAGACCGATGAGCATCCCTGACCCAATTTATGACGTGTCTTCAATTTTACAAGCTTCAAATAAAACATTGAGGTATAACAGGAGCTTTAACCTTTCTGCCAGTGAAAACTGGTGAACTTGCAGGACATTAATGTTTGAGCTACAAGTTGGCAGCTGTATTTTATCGCAGCTTGTTCTAAACAGCTGTCCAATAAGAATTTACTGAAAGGTTGTATTTATTAATTCTAATCTATATAAAATCGACAATGTTGTAATCAGTACCTGAACACAGGACTGAAGAGAATGGGGGAAAGGGTTAGAAGTTTCTTAAGGGATTATGTTTGTCTTTTTTTTTTTTTTTTGGTCTTTTTTCATCAGCCCCTTGCACACAGCCCTGTCCATGGTGCACATTTCTAATGGAGTCTCTGTTCTGGCCTGATTCACCTTGTTGTGCAGAAGCACAGAGCCGAGTGAAGGTAGCAAGTCAGCCGAAGGAGAGTGCAGCGAACGCCCACAGCCCTGACCCGGGGTCAGGTAAACATGCAATACACCTGCATTTCGATTCCATTTATTTCTCAACCACCAGTCGCAGTCTCGACCAAAGGCCCGACTGTTCTCACTCCTGGGCTTTTTCTGCGTCTGCTTATCTAGAAGAGTTCACACGGAGCCTGAGAACATGGGATGCCGGAATGAGGAACGCTTCCAGGTTATGAAGCTGTTTGAGCTGACTTTAACAGACTGAGCTCCTGAGAGAAGGATGTGTTTGACTGTTGAAGTTTTTATTTATTTATTTTTTATTATTCTTGTCAAAGATAACAGGAAGAAAGGCTTACTCCCATGCGTCAGATGTCTGTCCTTTTTAAATAAGCTCTAACTCCATCTCCTCAAAGACAGAAAGAAAGACATTCAGGAAGGTGGGAAGAATTTGGATGCATCATATTTGCCTCTGTACTGTACATGCATATGCTATGCACACACCAACACCACCTACACCAACTTTTCAAACAGCAGCTGTTTTTGTTGTTGTTTGCTTTTCTTAAAATAGGAACCCAATACATGTTCACGCACTCTGTCATATAACTATGTCATAAACTGTCATATATTGCTTTTATCATGAGAATATTTAGCCTTCACTTGTACATTAGGACACACATGACCACTACAATAGCTCTATTTACATTAAGGAGCAAAGGTGCCTTACTGGTGTAACATTTAATATTGCTTTAATTTTATTTATTTATTTATTTGTTTGTTTGTTTGTTGTTCTTGTTAAGGTTCTTGTCCAGTTGCTATTTTTGTGGCCAGAAATGAGCACATCTGCATTTCCAGGCAAAATTGATTGGTGAGAAAGTCTTGATTAATCCAGTGTTTTCCAACCTTTTTTGTGCCACTGCATATTTTTCACACTAGAAAAAGCGCACGGCACACCTGGTGCCCTTGTGGTTGGGGGGGGGGGGGGGGGTTGGCGGTCGATCGTGGACCAGGGGGGTGGGTTTGGCTAGTGTGCCGCAGCACACAGGTTGGGAAACACTGAATTAATCTACACATAGCTTCAGTAGCAACTCACGGGTTTTTATTAATGTGTTTTTATTAATGTGTTCGCTCTTATGCTTTCTAATGCGCTTGAATACTTGCTATCTATTTCTATTACTGCTACTTATACAGAGGCTTGAACATGTGCGTCATGTTTGAAGAGACATTTATTTGGCTTTCATGGAAGGAGTCTCCAGTGTCAGTGCTTTGTAAGAGAGTTAAAGCTTGCAACTTTAAGTTTTCCAGGACATGAAAGAACAGATGAGTTCATGCTTTGCATAGCAATTAACCTGCTTTCTGGTGTTTGGGACTTCAATAGAAAGAAATGAAGAGCAGTTTTGGAGGGAATGACTTTTTTTATATATGCTCTAACGCAACTTGTTTTGTTAATGTCTGGTAACTATAAAATGCTCAAAAAAAGGTCATCCTTATTAAATAAAATGCTGTTGGCAAATTGGATTGTGGATGATTGAATATTTTTATATCGTATCTAACCACACCTCTTGATCTCTTGATACTGTATTAATTTTAACCCCACCCATTCTATATATATATATATATTACGGTGCTCTTACCCAGATTTATTGTGTCTAGCGTTGGTTGTGAAAATAAAAATATAGGTGAGTCTTTCTGTATCTGTGTTAGGATAATGAAAATCCGACCATAGATTGTGTGCATATGACTTGTGTGCAGGCTGAGAAACAGAGCGACATCTGTGTTACACATAGCAGTTTGCTCATCTAAGCCACGTGACAGCCGTGTTTATTTCTGTGATGCACGTTAGGATTACAGCGCCGTGACAACGAGTTGCTGTGTGCTACATTTCTTCTATTCATCCTACAAACTTGATCCTGATCACTAGATGTAGCACATGCACAGTCCTGCCGGAACTGGACTACACTGTTTCAGTAAAAAAAAAAAAAAAAGCAGGAAAAGCTGGAGTGCCCTCTACTGGTGCACTGCTGCAGTGCATCCATTTTTACTGCAACTCTGGTGCAGGGATTTATGGAAGAGAAAGGCCATGTATGTGCATGTGAAAGACCTCACGTATGTGGTATGTGTAAAGTGGATTCAGCTGTGTGTGTGTGTGTGTGTGTGTGTGTGTGCAGATGCATCCAGAGTACTCGAAAATAGAGCTTATACACGATCAATGAAGATTTAGAAAGGTTTAGATCACCAGTTTTATGATGGATTTCACTTAAGCCATAAGTCCTATGAGAAAACACACATACACTCAGACAGCCATTTTAAAGCAAAAGATGTGGGTATGACCTAATGAAGATATATTTGAGGATTAACGGATTAAAATTCTTCTGTGCATTTCAACCTAATCTCTATCCACTGTATCTGTAATGTACATCAGATTACTATGGGCTTGAATTTCAACAGATTCCTGTACTGAGGAAAGAAAGAAAGGAAAGAAAGAATATGTGAAACCCTTCATATAGCAGAAGTCTAAAGGATATTGTTGAATCCTGTTTGAATAGAATAATGTTCGGATACAATCTTATTACAGCAAAAGTAAATAGCATGTATAGACCTACATAATAAATTATATCCATCTATGCATCCTCTATACCTCTTATCCATCTGGGTCACAGGGAAGGTGGAGCCAATCCCAGCCAGCTTCAGGTGAGAGACGGGGCACTATGGGCAGGTCGCCAATCTATCACAGGGTTAACACAGAGACAAACAACCTAACTGCCCTAATCTGCATGTCTTTGGGCTGTGGAAGGAAACCAGAGCACCTGGAGGAAACCCATGCAGGATTGGGAAGAACATGCAAATTTCACACAGAAAGGCCCCAAGCAGCTGGCAGGTTCAAACGCAGATTCTTCTTGATGTGAGGCGACACTGTTAACCCCTGCAACACCATCCCGCCCTAATAAATCATATATTATTATTAATTGCTCATTTTGCTAAATCTGAAACATTTCTTTCTTAAAAAAAAAAAAAAGCATTTTTAGAATTGAACTGTTTCAGTTTATTCTATAGTCAACTTTATATGTCTTTTTGAAGATTACAGAAAAATGTTATATTGATTTAAAGGCTCGTTTAGAAACAACTTTGACTGAAGATAAATAAATGTTCTGAACCCGCCTTTTGGCTCCAGCTTTTCCACGACCCTGAAGGAAATGCGTTTTGGATAATGGATAGATGGATAAAAGTTCTTTCGAAAACATATTTTGCATAAATATATGCAAACTTGTACGAATGAACTTGAACAGATTATCGGTTCGGAAACGTGTCGGAATTCTTGTCTCTTTTAGTCACACAAGAGATAAAGATTCTGTTAAAAATAATAATAATTAAAAAAAAAAGAAAAATAGACTGGAGTATTCCTTTACTGACTGTCTAAGGCTCTGCCACAGATTCGCTTGATGGATTTAGTTGTTTAGTTGTTCCTGTTTTAAGAGCCACACAACCAGTTTGCTTCTATTTGTCAAAATGGGGTCTTGGTGCTGGATTTCTATCGACGTGGCTCACTGTGGGTAAAACAGCATTAGAACAGTCGATGATAAAGGCTGCAGTCTCAAAGGCCTGACCTGTTTTAGCCAATTCACTTTTCACTGTTGAATGAGAGAAGGATGGAGCTAAGCGGGTTATATAAAAAGGGGCCATGCTGAGAAAAAAAAAAAAAACGTCATTTTCCACATCAACAAGAGATTAGCTGCCTCAGAGACTGTGGTGTATAGCAGGTTCACAGCCCTCAGTCTCTGCTATGCTAACAATGGCATTTGATTTAGCTAATCGTACTAAATGCATTTCTAAAGTAAAAAATAAATGTGAAGGTTATAATGGGACTAGCACATCTCGTGAAGAAAAATGTAATTGCTTATGACAAACTGACAGCAGTTTCATATTCAGTATCGGCAATTTCATTTTTCTGTCTTTCAGTCAGAAATAGCACTATACATAATAAATTAGCATCCAAGCAGCAATGAAAAAACAAAACAAAACAAAATAAAAAGACTTTACACTGAGAGGAATAAGGAAAACACATGCATGTGTTTAAATCTCTTAAATATTGAAATATATCCCCTGTAATAAAATCCCTGGCTAAAGTTTTCCTATACATATACACAGTAATACCTCGCACATTCGCGTTTCTGTATTCGCGGCTTCACGGACCCGCGGATTTTTCTGTGGAACCTAACTAATTTACATTCGCGGTTCTTTCACACATCTGCAAAATCCTCAAAAGGTTGACATT
>JAOVYU010000034.1:3494485-3514937 GCA_025674565.1 Synodontis membranacea
AAGAAAGAAAGAAAGAAAGAAAGAAAGAAAGGTGATAAATTGAGATAGAAAGAAAGAGAGAAAGAAGATAAATTGGGAAAAAGAAAATGAAAGAAAGAAAGAAAGAAAGAAAGAAAGAAAGAAAGAAAGAAAGAAAGGTGATAAATTGAGATAGAAAGAAAGAGAGAAAGAAGATAAATTGGGGAAAAAGAAAGAAAGAAAGAAAGAAATCTTGTAATCAACCATAAGAACTTACTTAATGGCAGTAAAATTGCTCAGCAGAATGTTGTGATAGTACTGAACAGTAAGAGTAAACTGGGTTTGACTTTGGCACAGAGTCACTGAGTCACCTGAGAAAGTGTCCTAACAGACACAAGTCAGCAACACTACCACTTGATTGAGGTGCTGTTTCAAGTTGACACTGAAAAGGTGGAATAAGCTTTTATAAATGCTGTAAAGGTTTATGTCAGTCATCATAAAGTCATGTCATGAAGGTGTCATGTCACCCTGTAAAAACTATCCTTAAGTAAGCTGCAATAAATGATTAGGTAACCATCGTGAATGGAAAATGTATGAATAATATCAGCCCATGGTTATAGCTGATGTTCCTAGCAGTGTATACAGAGGATACTGACACAAATAGGCAGGTTTATTTCAGTACACGTGAGTCAACGTTTCTGGTTGAATGCAGGACATCACATGAGTCATCGCCAACAAAGCTGTGGATTTGGTGAACCAAGACAGAGGAGGAAAAAAAAAATCTGACTGAACTGGTAATGTTTTGACTTTCTGTGTCCCATTAGTGCAAAACGAACAACAACAACAACAACAAAAAACACAACAGCAAGTTCACCAACATTTCCTCGAAATAAAACAAGAGCACATGATTGGACATGGCATATGACTATAAAACTGAAAAAGTTGTCCACTTTATCTGTCTTTGTTTAGCTAAATAGAATAGAGTGGAGTAATTCTTTATTCTAAATAACTTGGCTTCCTTTTGGTGGCCTTTCAGCCTTCGCATACTCATGTTAATGTCATGCAAAGTTGACCGTATGTGTGAAATAACACCATCTGAATCCCCTTGATAAAAAGAAAAATAAGCACCAGAAGATTCCTTTAGGTTACAGCTCTCTGTCTTCTCAGTCTCTCATATTGTAACTAATCAATCAATTAGGACCGCCCTTTTTCATTTTCAGCTACAGCTGTTGTGTTTTTAGTTTTCTTGTTGCAGTTTGCTGGTAGTTGTTTTTGTTGTTGTTCCCAAATTTACTCTTGTTTTGTTGTTGTTTCCAAATTTGTTGTATTTTTGGTTTTGCTGTCATATTCCTAAATTTGCTGCTGTTTTGTTTCTGAATTTGATGTTTATTTTGCTGCCATATTTACAAATGTGCTGCTGTGTTTTGGGTTTTGTTTATTTAGTTTTTTTTTTTTTTTTTCCAAGATGTGTTGTGTTTTCATTTTGCTCTAGTGTATTTTTTGTTTCGTTGTTTATCCAAATTTTGCTGTTTTTTTTTTTTTTAAATTATTATTATTTTAGTTCTTTTCGAAATCTGTTGTTGTGTCTTCATTTTCTTGTTGTACGTCTTTTGTTTGGCTGTTGTTTATCTGACATTTTTCCCCCCTGAATTTGTTTGTCATGTTGTTCATCTTGTTACTTTTTTTTTTTGTTATTCATCTGAATTTGTTGTTGTTTTTGATTTAGTTGTTTCTGAATTTGCTGTAATGTTTTGTTGTTGTGTTTTCTGATTTACTCTTGTGTCTCCGGTTTGTTTATATGGGCCGATGTAGCAATCACGTGACTTATCTTTGCTAAGCTGAAGTATCCCTGCATCACAAATATCTTTGAGCACTTTGATAATGTCAAACATGAGTCTTTTCCCAAGCGCTGAAAACACTGAAAACAAAGTTTTACGGCTGAATGAAACACAGCTGTTGCTAGTAACATGCGTTGTTAGGAGTGTCCGTGTGTATGTGTGTATGTAGGTCAGTATAGTAGACAGCTGCAGCCTTTAGCATGGCTGCCCTGATGGCATTTCCAGAGTGGTGTCTGATTTTTATGGCTGTGTTTTTTGGCTCTCTTCCTGCTTTAGCGAGAGCGAGTGCAGCTTCTCATAGAGGAGAGAAATACTGCAGGAAAAAGAGAAACAGAGAGAGAGAGGAAATGCGGGGAAACAAATTAAAAAGTTTGAGAGACAGACAGGTCGATGTAGTGTAGGATGTACAGGACATTCGAGTTTTTTTTTGAGCTAGGTTGAGGATGTAGTCTGCTGTATAGCCACTATGTTCAAACAGATGGAAAAACTTTCCTGTAGACGATCACAAGCTTAGCCAATTACACATACTTAGCCTGTTAGACAAATCACCTAATCACAGATGTGTATGTAAATCATAATTACTCTCGATTGCACATGCTATGTAACCGTTGCACTAAAGTGTTTTGTGCGTTCCCAAATATTTTCCTTGTAGCCAGTAGTTAAACCAATTCCTGTCCAATTCCTGTTGTTAATCGTACAAATCCCTGACGTTTTATTCCTTCCCCTCTTTCCTCAGATCCTAACCAGCGGATGGGTGTGATCGCTGCAGGCACGCTGGTGTCCTTACTGCTGCTCATCCTGCTCTCTCTGCTCTGCTGCTGCTGCCTCTGTAGCAACAAAGACTGCAATAGGTACAGTAACATCCACTGTCTAATCAAACTCAGACCACTTATGCACTACAGGTTGGGGAATCCATAATTCTGTAACAGCAGTTCTGACAGACGTGCCAACTGTAGTGTGGCAGCATTTATTTAACGATTTGGAAGGAGTCTCCAGTGTCTGCGTTTTCCAACGGCCAGATGTACTGTATAGCAGTAACTTTGCGAAAGTTTAAGGGCAGATGCTGTTTTCCGGTTTCTTGGTAGCATGATGAGCTGTAAAGCTGTCGTTTTAAGTTCAAGAGAGGAATAAAGGGAGGCTGGTGATAAAATAACTGTATAGCTGTTAAAAAAAATAGCAGTAGTGTGATAACAGGAGCTAACATGGCTTGCCAACATTCCACATCAATAAATGGATAAAAAGTTTGATGCCATTCTTTAATAATATAATAAGAATAATAATAAGAACTTTGCGAACCACCCCATTATTGATTATTTTCCTACATTAGAATTTCCCCACTTGTTTTATTTCTTGCATATTTCACCCAGATCCTCTGAATAATTCCAACAAATTGACGTTTTTACTTCTATACTTCCATTCACATTTTGTACTTAATGAAATTAAAAGCTCACCATCCTCAGACTATTGGACCACACAGATGCAGAACACACAACAGAAGTGTACAGCTGGTTGTTTTGTCTTCAACACGTATCTTGTGTCTACAGTTCAGACCGGGATAACTCAACCAGCAGTAAGAAGGCCAAGAGGATCCTGTGTGGACGATTTAGCCGAATCAGCACCAAGCTTCCCAGAATCCCCCTGCGCAGACAGAAACTCCCCAAGGTCGTTGGTATGTCCACATTCTTCATTTGAGAAATAAACAGTACTAGGCTATTGTGCAATGATACCATTAGGATACAGTTAGCACACAGTTGAAGATTATTATCATTTGTTCATTTATTTTGTTGGGCCTATGCTAGGATCCAAATGTCAGAATCCGTTATTAATTGTGGCTATTTTATTTATTTAAATGTCACATAATCCCAAATTTTCCCAGATGTGGCTGAATTCCAGCAATGCCAAATGGTGGTACCACAATGGTGGTATAGAGAGCTAAACTGAATGTGCTCTTTGGCACACTGTATCTCTTCCCTGTAACAGAGACACTAGCCAATCACTGGCGCCTGTGAACTCATGTATGCAGAAGAGCGTAGATAGCACTTTCCTCCGAGTGTTTTCCACTGCCCTGTGATTCAGCATGAGCTCAACAAGATGGTTGGCTTCATGAGTCTCTGAACAAGCATACGTTAGCCTATCAGGTGATGGGGACAGATAGCTGGTGAGTGGGAATTTGGGGAGATAATGGAGGGAAAAGAATTACAGCATGTTAATACTTTTTGTTAATAGCTTTCTGATCAAGATGTTCATGAAGATGTTGTTCATAAGCTTCATTCTACTCATTTATGTATGTATTTGGTTTCCTATCAAAACGATGTCAGTTAACACAAGTGTTAGCTACTTTGGTAAAGGGGCTGGCTTACACTTCCCAGAATCCAAAAGGATTGTTTTTTTGTTTTGAAAGGACTTTACCGCGACCATCTCTGTGCAGTAAAATTGCCACGAATTCCCGTTTCCATTAGAAAACACCACCCTTGAACTTTAAGATCTACAGTATGGCCTAGGATGTTTTGGGAATATCGATGGCATCGAAAACGGTGACTCATTACTTGGCGCGGAGGATTCTGAGAAGACTGAACCGGCCGCCTACAGTAAATGTCACATGTGGGGTTTTGATGAAATTTGACTTTGATTTTGAAATTTGAATTTGATGAAATTTTGTCAAATTTGGAGTTTTAACTAATGCATTATTGTAAGTTAGGCTTACATAAAGCACTACCTCTTTTGAAAAAAAAAAATGTTTTAGAAAAGTTACTGAAAGTATAATTGTTAATTCTTGCACCAGTTGATCAGTTAGACCAAATGTTCAAACATGTATTTACATTATTTTCATCAGAGAATATAAGAGCAGCAAAACGAAGATGATAAAAAAAAGCACGTTATTCACTTTGTATGACTTAAGATGCAGTATTTTGATGCAATGTAAATACGTCTATTAATTAATATATATTGTTATATACTTACAACAAAGTACCAAGTACATAAAAACACTGCCATAAATGTTTGAGTCTGGTTTTGAAATGGCTTCAGGTTTATAATATGCCTTTGTTTAAATTATTTAAAAATTTAGACAGCAATGTTTTGATTGGTAGACCCTTATTTGATGTTGAAATACATACCTGAATATTTATGACTGTTGCTTTAATTTTACACAGCGCACAATGATCGCTTTTGTCAGTGTTAATGATTTACATCTCAGTAGGTATTTTATTATTCTTCCTACTGCATTTAGGAAAAAAAAATAACAAGCGTGTTTTGACTTCCAATTACTCAGAAAGTGATGTAATCCTGTGTGAGAAATATAATCTGACAGAATTGTGTTAGTTTTTCGTAACTGATGAAATAAAAACAGTACACTCAGACTTTTGGACCCTACCGTAAGTACAACGTGTCATTTTTCATAATAGCTAGCAGCCCATGCTTTCCTTTTTTTCACCGCTCTAATTCGAACCTATATATAAATGGTTGTCTTCATGAGGGACATGTTGTTTTACTTGCTTAGGCTTAAGTACACAGTGCTGTTTTTATTAATAGCCGTTCTATGTGGTTCTTCTCCATCGCTCTGGCCTGGTGTTATATATAAACTGGATTAGTTTACTTGGTTTTAATGTGCTTGTTTGTGGGATCTGGTGTTCTCAACTGATGTGCTGCCATACATCTCACGCCATGTCGCCTTACGTTATTGCTACCAAGCATTAATGCTCCTCTTCTTCCTCTGTTTGATCTGCGACCAGCGGTAAAGTGCTGTGGCTGGGTTAAAAAGTGAACTGTGGCTACTCGATCAGGGTCTCGTTGCTTTCATTTGAAAGGAATGCTTTCGGTACCGGTCTTATTGCTCTTGGCTCCCTGCAGTGCCGCGTGTCTGTATTATTCTGAGTCCAAACAGGCACTTTTTCTCCTCCAGTTTCTTCCCTCATTTCCCTATTCCTTATTAAAACCCCTGTGGTTCAGAGCTCAGGTTCCGAGTGATCCTTAATCAAAGACGCTCCTGTTTTTGCCAAGATATAACCCCTGTGGTGAGCTTTTGTGGTCTGTGTGATACTGACAAGCTGGCTGTTAAGAGGGTTTTTTGGGGGGAATCGTAAGATGTCCACATAAACATCTTCAGTATATTGGAAACATTTACTGAAGCTAATCAGCGTGTTGTGCGTCTACCCTCGGTTTGAAGATGGGGGAAGGGGAACCATTAAAGGTTCTAAATAGAACCCAACATTCTGTAGTTGCAGTGACCCTTCCTGGTTCTATATAAAACCCCACAAAAGACGTTTTTGGTCCCTGTAGAAGTACATAGAACTACACACGTAAGGTTAAAAATGCTCTTTGGACTGATACTGTAGAAAACCTTAAGGTTCCTTAAGGAACTTTTTCATGGATGTTCTTGAATGTGTTTTTGTTGGTGTGATTATGAACTTGACAGTCCCACCATAATTGTTCGCATTATATGTACTGGTCTGCTGAATGAGTCCTTGTGGACGCAAAAAAAAATTTCATTCAACCAGAAGTAGTTCTTCTATGGTTCGGAAATATCCTTTTTTTGGTATATAATGGAGGCTTTATTACCTAGTTATGGTTATTTGTCTATCCAATGTTCTTAGTGTAAAGGTTTATATAGAGGAACTATTTTTGGTTGCTGAAGAAACTTTTGATCTATTGGTTTTAAGCTTTACCTTTTGGTTCTCCTGCAAAAGCCCACATCTCTGCCTGTCATTCCAGACTTTCCTTTGGTGGTCCTCCACTCAGTCTTCACCCCATAAGTATCTTAATTAATGTGATGGGAAATAATTATTCACCTCATTGTAGCACCAATGCAAAATTATTATAAAACCGTGCAATAGGGGGTTCTTCAGGCATGCAAAAGTGGTTCTTCCATGGCATTCCACTAAATAACCATTTCTGCTGGCATTATGTGTGCCTAAGAGGTTATTTTTTTCTCTAGTTTTGACGTTTCTTCATCTACTCCATGTACTTCTTACAGAAATAAGGTTTCCATAATAGGTTCTTAAGAGTAACACCATTTCTGGTTCCTTCAAAATCTTTTTGTTAGATGTTTTGGTGTTTTGTCACAGTATCTCACAAATTGTCCACCATAAATGGTTCTATTATATGTATTTGTTTGTACAAGCAATTATTCAATTCATTGCGGCACCAAGAAAAATAATCATCCACCTAAAGATTCTTTAAGGAGCCTAGGTTCTTATGATTTTGCTGCCGTGTTTCCAAATGAAAATCGGTTGGTTCATCTTGGACAAACGATTCCTCTACGGAATCAGACTAAACAGCATTTACTGCATCTTTATAAATTTTTTTTTTTGGACTATTTTATTACCGTAGACATAAATAATGTCCAGGAAAACTTTATTGCATTTTTTATTACATCACATGATGGCTTCTAGTCTAAAAAGAACTAGATAAAACTCTCTGAAAGGCACACAAAACAGTCAGACCGTTAAATAGCCCCAGTGACACAGCATCGTGTGCACATCTATTATTATGTCTTGTGATTTACATTTTTTCTGCATGGACTATTCTCCAGGCAATTGCGTCATTATAAAAAGGTTTGGTCATGACTAACAATGTTTAAACTCTACAAACTGGGTCTCATTGAACTTGCAGACATGTTCATGTGTGGCCTGCAGACGATTCACGAGCCAGCGCTGGTTATAAAGGCCAGATTTGCCCAAAGCCATTTCTTCCCTACAAGAGACATGTGCTTCCTCGCTAATTCACCCCATCATAAGTCAAAGAGTTGCCTTCAACATGCCGGTGTAAAACTCCAACCCAAAACAATAATATCTTTGTCAGCCTGGCTGATGATGAACTTGAGGTGCATATTTCAATAAAAACTTTTAATACTCCAGAAACCCAGAAAAAATAAAAACAAATAAGGAGCCAAAAGCAATAAATGTTGGCTTTTTTGGTAGTGTGACCACTTTTAAAGGACCCTTCCTTCTTAAGGTCAGCAAATCAGGGGGAAATATAATAATATCCAGCCAAATTGGACATAAACCATGTTTATTTTATCCACCAAAAGTTGGAACACTGTACTGAACTCAAACTAATCTGTATGTTTAATGCTTTCCCCTAATCCTCCTTTCTTTTTCCATTGTTTCCTACTTTTTGCCGCCTTCCAGTGACTGCGCTCCTCATTGGAAGCAGTGTCTGCTGCTTCCTCCCTGCCTTTTCCCTCTTCCCTAGTTTTCCCCCTCTGTCCTTTTTGTAACCGTACCCTCAGAGAGGATCCAGCATCCCAAGCATTCCACGAGAGTGGGGGTTGGGCTAGCCTGAAACAGGAAGTGACCCAATATACCTCATTGTGCTGAGGTGTGGCGCGGTGATTTATTTGCCGTAGGACTACTCATAATGCAGTGTTACCCAGTGATCTTTTACAAAACGCACTAAATTCTAAAATAAGCAGGTCTGTGGTTGAATCCAGTCAATTTTAGGCAACGCCACTGAGTTTATCTGCTGTCGACATAGTGAGCAAATTGGCACAGATCTCACAAAGGGGAGGATGTAGACAGATTGTGGTTATTTTCCTACTTAACAGAACTATTTTTCCATGAATCTTCCTCAGCCATTTGTGCACGTATTTGATTGCATTATTTGATGACAGAGTGTTTTCTAATGTACAGCAAATAGTTTAATACATAACCATTTCAACATTAGCCATGAGCACAGACACTTTCAGTTCTTCATTTTTTGTTAGTACAAAGTGCATTCTTTAACTAGTTTAGGGACACACGGGCACTGGCACTGTGTCTTCTCTTTTTGAAGAGAAAAATCATTCTGAGATTAGATCTGGATTAAGTTCATGAAATCTTTATTAATATACACAAAGGACCAATATGACTACAAGTTTTCATTCTGACCAATCAAGAGCCAATATACAGTGGCATTCACAGCAAATAGAGCCCTTGGTTAGTGGACTGGTTTGGGTTTCTGTCGGTGTGGCTTTTGCTTGTCCTCATCATGTGTATGTAGACTTCATTTGGGTTATGCAGTTTCCTTCCACCTCCCAAAATAATTTCCAGTGGTTTGCCTCCTGGTAGAAAATAATTTGTGCATGACGCCCTGTGATGGACTGGAATCCCATCCTTCCTTATGTCTAGTGTTCCTGGAATAAACTCCAGTCCCAGTACCACCCTGACCAATGAAGCAATTACCAAAGATGAATTATGGAATAAGAGAAAAAGGCTCCATTCCCTGATCAAATGGAATGAAGTTATGTGGGATAATTGACCTTGTTTCGTGATTGGTAAGGGTGGGGTTCACAAACTTTAACCAAGATTGGGACAGCCAACATTACATTGGATAAATTCTGATAAAGTCCCCAAAGACATTGGAACAATTGATCATTAATTACACAGATGTTGGTCAGTAATCAAAGTTACTCACTCACTGACTGATTTTCAGTAGCCACTTGGTCAGGGTAATGGTGGAAACCAGATCTAGAGCCTAGCCTGAGAACACTGGTTGTTAGGCAGGGACACACCCTGGTGGGATGCCAGTCCATTGCAGGGAAAGTAATCAAAATAAATCTAATTAAATTGCTATGAAGTATTTAAGTTCTCTGGACATTTCAACCAACTCCAAGTCAACACTTGTATATCTAAGGTTAGATTTTGCTTAAACCTGGTCTGGTATCTCTGGAGGCATTTTATAGACAGCTGTGCGGCTCAGTGCAGACTTAGATGTGCCAAGAATGTGCTTTGGTCCAACTTGCAGAGCAGATTGTGGGTTTGTAGTGGCGTCGAGGCCAGTCTGGGGCTGTCTCTCTCCACTCCCAAGGTCTGCAGTTGTCAGCCTTCCGCTAACCCCACAAGAACAAAGCCTTCAGTCTGCTAACATGTAGTTCTCACTTGCATGTTGTGCAAGTGTGACATTCCCATGTGACTTAGTTCTATTAATGTCCTTATAGTATGAAAGTATGTAGAGCAGACTTTTGTTTGCACTCTTCTGTATGTACAATATGTTGTAAAAGTGTAATATGATAAGTGGTCAATTCCTGATTGTCTTGCTGTTTATTTACACTGATCATCTGCTTGGTTCACATTTTTAGCAGAGATGCTATAATTTTTGTTTTGTAATTTGATTTACTTACTCTGTCAATAAGTCCTTGTCCTGTAGAAAGTGAATCTTAAATACTAATGATCATGAAAGTGCCTTTTGGAAGGGCTCTAATCCATCTTCAGCTACGAAAAGAGACTTCTCGAAAGGTTTAGATTAAAAAAAGGTCAAATTGCTTGCATCACGTCAGAGAGCTGTAAACAGGCCAAGCTTGGGTGGTTAGCATCTTCTCCAGCTCTTCCTGTCTGAAAGCAGATGTGGAGGATAAACCACAGGCGTCCCACAGCTGTCCGTCTTCTCTAGATCAGCAGAAAACAATATCAGCCACAAGCAGGAGAGTAGGACAAGGAGTCTGGGCCATGAAAAACACTCTGACCTATATTAGGTTTGGAGACCTGTTCTAAACAATGATCCATCCAGTTA
This sequence comes from Synodontis membranacea, assembly GCA_025674565.1. NCBI lineage: Eukaryota > Metazoa > Chordata > Actinopteri > Siluriformes > Mochokidae > Synodontis > Synodontis membranacea. The sequence goes on from JAOVYU010000034.1 coordinate 3,504,769, forward strand.
TGAAGGCAAAACCTTCTCATATGGAGCTCAGATGAATTCATTTTAATTTTGAGCAAATACTTAAAGAGCATTTCCTTTTCAACAGAGCAAATTACACATTCTTGTCATGAGTTTTTTTTTTCTCAGTGAGAATATCAGAGAATAAGAACAGTTGTGTCAGTTCTTAAGTGCCTAAAATCATGTCAAGCTCAAAGTACACATCAAATAGCTATAGTTTCAAATGTTCGAACATAACTACATTCCTTATTTATCTGAGAAAAAGAATAAGAAGGGTTTTATAATTGATTGATGCATGGATGATTTTGTTGAACTCTAACTAAATGTGACTAAACTCTTTCCATGACATTTGCCTAGTTGCCTTCCAGTCCCTTAAAGAATCTGTTTCTTAACAATTTGGAAAAATAGTGCTTGTTTCTGGTGAAACCCAGGGAAACATCCAGCGCTTGCCAATCTTGAACCATGCATTTGTTTTTCTTCTCTCATTTTTTTTTCCAGTATCTCGCCATGACCCTGAGAACACCTTTGACTGCAGTTTCCTTGAGCCCCCTTCTGCCACAGAGCATCAGACTCCATCCTGGTCATCCCAGGAGTCCTTCTCCTCTTTTGAGACAACTGAAGATGGCCCAGTTTATTGCGTACCCCATGAAGGTGAGTCAAAACCAGTTGCCTGTTTGGCTGACAGGAAGCAGCAATTAGGGAGCTGAGGAGTCTCTGAACAATTTTCGTGCTGACCCAGTCAGATGGAAAGCGATTGTGAAGACAGACTCACTGTTGTGGTAATGCCAGGCCTTCAGGCATGTGCACTGTGTGCATTGTGAAAATACAAACAGGAAATGGCATGAATGGTCAAGTCAGCATTGGGAAAGTGGCCAAGTCATGAATCATTTTCTTGTGTAAATAGCTGAGCAGGAGGGAGAATAACAATTGGTGTTTTCTAAGCCATTTGGTTTGAAGGCAAGAAAATAGACAGAAGCAGTTCCCAGGCAGTATTTTTACAGTAATATGTGAACATTCTGTGGATCAACTCTTAAAATAAAGGTGTTATAAGAAAAAGATCAAAGCTGATTGATAGAGTAGTTAAAATTCAGAGCTGCTAGATCTTCCATTGTTTAACAACTTTTTTCCTAATGTTTCATTTAGATGCCATTAATGAGGGTAATGCAAGACCCAGCCCCAATGCCACAACAGAGAATCTAGTGGCTGTTAATGAAGATGATGCTGGAGAATACACCTCTCTGAAAGATACGAGAGCAACAACAAAGCCTGTCAATGATGGCAGTGAGCAGCCACTGCTAAAGTCAGACAGCGAAGGTTCCACAAGTGGGTCAGAGTCGGCTATGGGAGCTCTTTATGCCCGAATTGCCCGCCTCTCTAAGAATTCCAAAGAGGAAGAGGACGGCAGCACAGCTGAGACAAAAGCCAATGACAAGACCACATCCCCTGAGAAGACCAAACCCCGGCCACCAGACCCCTCTACCAAACCAAAGGTGTCTTGGATCCATGGAACCTCTGGGACCAACCAAACAGAGAAGGGCCAGGCACCTTCCCCACCAAAAGAGAAGAAAAGAACCACAATGGAAAGCTCTGGAAAGGGGGAGGAGAAGCAGCGATCAAAGGAGAAGTCAAGCAAAAAATGTGAGCAGAAGAATCATGATGGCAAGGGTGATAGGAATGATCCCCCAAGCAAAACCAAAGCCCACAAAGCTTCAGATCCCATTGAGCACATCAATGGGGCTGTCCAGAATGCTTTAAAGAAAATTGGAAACTTCCATTCAGATAGGAAAACTAGTGACACTACCAAAGAGCCACCCAAGAGTCCAAAGATCATGCATCCTCATATAAACTCAGAGGCGGCCACTCTTCTCGCCGCTCAGCTCAAAGAGAAGACCCAGAGCCTGAATCGCAATGAAGGCCTTTCAGTTGGAATCAAACCCAACGGGGTGTCTACCCCTCAGGCCAACAGGGAGAAACCCACGCCACCCCAGAAGGCCAAGCGATCAGTGACTGGAGCCAACAAACCCCTTCTACCAACCTCCAATAATCTTCAGAAGTTGATTGTTCCTGTATCAGACTCCACCACCCCTGAGCCTCAAAGCCCAGAAATGCAGGCCGTAAATGGGACCCAGATAGGAGACGCAGGAGATGCCACGCCTAAGAAAACACCCATTAAAAAACCACCTAGAAAGAAAGGCAAGGAGACAACCTCAGAGACAGAACCTAAGACCATTCCAAAGATGGCTATTATGCCACCTCAGATTGTCAAATAGACAATTGATTAAGAAATAACTGGGCTGACCATGCAGTGCCTGCCTGTAGTGAATGAAGCCTTTGAATTAATATTTTCATGATAAGTAAACTGTTGGATGGTTCTCAAATGGAATTGCTGCATACTGGGTATATTGTTCTGCAAGAAGTTTTGTCAAATCTTTTGATGTCCAGGACTAGCTTGGAGAAGGAACAGTCACTGGTTAACATATTGTGCCTTGAAAGGGACACTTGTACTGCTTGTACAGTTTTGAACAAAATTCACAGTTGTATATTAGGTGAAATTTTATTTTATGAAATTTTATATGCAGGCAAGTCTGCATTTACCAAACTGCATACCATACTTCATATTGATCGAGGCTGTCTTTTCATAGCGTTATGCTAAAAAAAAAAACACACACACAAAAAAAAACATATTATCCTCAGTATGAGCAAAGGTAGTACTTTGCATATGGGAATACAATGGTACTATCATTAGTCATAGCAGTTTTTTCATAACCATCATATCTTTACGAGATTCTGTCGGTCTGTAACAGTTCTGTGTTGACGTCTACATACTTCTCACACCATATTGAGACTATAGAGCTATATGTAATTATATCAGGTGAAACTTGTAAAACTTGACCAAAGATGGCACAGTGATACCAAAAACATGCTAAAAATTTTGATTCCCTGTCGAATTTTGACAAACAGATGTTCTGTCAAACAGTGGGGAGTATATGCAATGCCTCTGGGACGTTTATGAGTGACAGAGGAACCAATAATACCTTAATGCTGCTGTTAAAGGACATACACAGTAACTTTTTTTTTTTTGTTTCTCCTACCATTCTCTTGTTATTATTTGAATGGTTTACACTTCCAGAGATGTGTTGGGGGAATAAGCTAGACCCCCATAGATTGGATGTCTAGGTCAGACTATTTGTGGTTTTTCAGTAGTAAAGGAATTAACTGCGGAATAGAGCTCAATGTGAGGTTTTTGTTGCCTCAGTTCCAGTCACAGCATGTGGACAACAGACCACGGACTGGCGAGAGATTGATAGAGGGTGTCGTGTTGCAGTTACACAAACAAGTCTGGTGCTATGTTAGCGGGTGAACTGCCAGAAAGAGGATTAACAGCCAGCAAACTGAGTTATTGATTATTTTTAACTATAAAGTTTTTGGTTGCGTATGGCTGTTTCATTGGGGTCCACATTGTTCCTTATCTGATTCCCAGGACTGTCAGGCTCTTTACCAACGAGTGCAGCTTACTATATTTATAGATATATAATACATAGTGCATTTACAAATGGATTTAATCCTTGATACACATCCAAAAATGCACTTATCAGATGTGTGTAAGTCAGTGAACAGCATTATATGCCAGTATTTCAATTCCTTATATACAGCAACTACAAAACATACAGTATGTTGGTTTCGAGGGCAGTCATCAATAGTTGTTGAAGCATCAGCTATTCAGGGTTTTTATTTATTTTATTTTTTTTTCTCAAACAAGAAATTTTTCTTTTGTAATTAAAAAAAATTGGAAATAAAATACATAGAATTGGGTCAGTATATATAAGTAAAAAAAACTTTTTTTTTTTTTTTTTTGGAGTGTTGTAGGAAAATAATCAGTGATGGTTTGGTATTATTCTGCCTGACACTGTTACCATTACCACCCTGAAATTATGTTCCTAAAACATCAAATCCTGAACTCTATTATTCATCATATACGACAGCAGATGGAAACGTTCTTTAAAAATGATTAAAGTATCACACATCATACTATTTATGCATTTGTATTTCCATCTAATGTTGTGGAACATCCATGAAACAAGCGAGTTCCTGTTAACACTTTTGATATAGCAGCTATAAGTACTCGTTCCCTCGCCATCCTCTGTTTTTTTGGGGTTTTTTTTTTGTTTGTTTGTTTCTGAAGTTAATAAGACAAATGCAGCTTGTCATTTTACAGAGAAACCAGAAAGCCCTCTTGTCTTGAAGACTTTGTCCGAAAAGTGCTGACACTGGAGAATCCTTTCCAAAAATGCTAAATAAACATCTTCTCACAGAAACAGCTACAATTACAGTTTTGCAGATAAAGGACATTTTTTTAACCATACAAATCCCTGAGTGAGTTATTATCGAAAAGACAATGTATTAGAATTAGCACATTAGTAAAACGTACAGTATAAACCTGTCATTTTCTATTTTCTAACAAAGATCCACATTACCATCTGATTAAAATATGGCATTAATAATAATAATAATAATCATAATCATAATAATAATAATAATGAAGGTTCTTCAGTTTAGCTAAATAAAACTATTGAAGCACTTCTCATCAAACCTGAAAAAAAGCAACTGCATTTAAATACATCACATTTTTAAGCCTTGAAGCACTTGTAGGTTTTTCTAGGATCAGACTGGGAATAAACTGATCTATGCGATGACAGTGGCAGAAAGACTCATTTAAAAAAAAACTGGACAGTTTTGGAGTTTTATATATAAATGTTTAGGCTCTGGTGGTTGTGTTGGATGTGTAATGAAAGCAAACAATATTGAAATTTGATGTACAGCAAGGTTTTTTTTTTATTATTATTATTATTACCAATCTTTCTATTAAATGGTACCACAAATTTCCCTTTTTATAATGGTTATTTTTCTACATTGCAAGGTATTTTGTAATAATATTGTTATCTATGTTTGTAAGCTGTGCTTATATAACGTATAGAATATTTTGCTCTTTCTTTTCATTTTGTGTCAAATGAACTGGCTTTCAAATTTGATACTCTTTTTTTTTTTTTTTTTTTTTAACCCTCTAGCTTTTTACATTAGAGCATCAGGTACAAACATATACATATGAAGACTTTACTTAGAATGTGTTGTTTCATCATGTTTCTCTGTGGATGTTATTGCTTTAAACGGTAAATCATATGATGCAGAGGTCGGTGAGAGATCAACTTCTTCTACCCTTAGAATCGAGGGCCAGTGATTAATGACAAAGAACACATTTTTATGTTTTTGCACAGAGCCTCAAACTGTTCCAGCTGCAGTCATAAGCCTGAGATGTGTGTCAGAACTGTTTTTCGCTCTGACCGAGGCCTGCGCTGAAGCATGGCCCTGAACCCGTCTGGATCTCTCACTTTGTTTCTGTTCGTTTTCATGTTTTTGACGTGTGGTTGTTCAGTTACCTTGTGTTGAAATAAAAATGAAACCTGTAGCTCCTGAACCTGAAAGATTTGCTTGAATCAGACTTCTTTTCTTTATTCATGTCAACAAACCTTTCTTCTATAGACATTGCCACAAAACAGCTTTATGGCAATCCAGATATAGATTTAGGTCAATTAGGAACAAGCCAGAGGCAAAAATAGAAAGGAAAAACTGTCTGAGATGACATCGAGCGAAATCAGAACAATGGATCCTCATCTGAGTGACACTGGATGGTGTAGAAGAGTAAACACAAACAGTACTTAGAGTGTTGAAAGAATGTTTCGTATGAGCAGGTTATGATTGCGAGTAAGTGTCATGATATGACAGTTTTTAAGATTACAGCAGCAGCTCTTAATTACAGCTGAGATTATCCACACAAGCAATGCCAAATCTTGGGTATAAACTGATCCATTTCGTTTATCCATGTTGGACCATCCATAGCAGAAGAAAGTGAGAATGCTGGATGCACTGAACCCCGATCCCCCCCCCTCCTCCTCCATCCTTCTGTGGACCGATTCGGCATGTGTATGTGCAAGTGTTTCAGTGTAAATGTGCCCTAAACAGCAAGGTGAGTTAAATAAGTGTTATTCATTCATGGGATGTCTGACAACCAATAGGTGAGCTCTCTTCAACACCAAACAAGAAGTAACAAAGCCTGTACAGAAGCACGTGAATTTACGGAACCGCCATGTTGCGCCGAAACTGTCCAGAACGGACAAACCTCTAGAGAGCCCCTTCTACGTTTTGCGTTTTCACGATAGGCAGCGTGAATCCAGAAGGAAGTACCGGTCTGAATGGATGATGAAGAAGAAAGAAAGACAAGGAAGAAGAAAGAAGAGGAATCTGTCTTGGTTGTTGCTGGCTAACAAGTTTGAGAACCCAAATTTTGAAAAATAGTGGATCATATTTATTATTTATCACAAGTTCTAGCAAATGCTTGGTAAGAGAGGGGTAAGAGAGGGGCATTCAGGTGGTTGAATGCTATGTAGTGGACCTTTAAACTACACACTTTGTAAAACAAAGTTGCGAGAGAGAAAAAGAATCAGCAGGATTAAGCCATATTTAGAAAAGGAAATTAAAAGTGGAGCTAAACGTTGGGAACCTAAAGCCTGAAAGATCTATCTCCTAAACTTTCGAAACTGTCATTACCCGAGTCTCAATTAGCCATTTATTTAACATTACCCAGATCTGTTGAAATACATTATTTAGAAACAAAGTCATTTTATTTATAACTACTGCAAGTTTACCTCTGTTCGCTAGCTGGTATTTCTGGTGTTTATTTCAACCACCAAGCTTTGCACGAGGATCCAAGATGACTGTGAGCACAACATTCCAGCAGTCAGCGACACAATGAAGTTTTGTATATAATTCTAGATAATAGTTCTGTGTCCTAAACCGTATTACAGGAAGATTCTGTCGCCATATGCTAGTTATGTTATATTATGTTAGTAATGAAAAAAAATAACTGCACTTTGACAGGATTGAATAATATCAAATAAATGGCAATGGATGTGACAGAGCAAATTAAGACTCGGGTCCTAAAAATGAACATGTTTGTTAGAAGTAAACAAAAAAAATAATAAAATAATATAAAATAAATACTGTAGCAGAGACTACACGTTTGTTTATAATTTTTTTTAAAATCCCACGTTTGTTTATAATTTTTTTTAAATGGTTTAAAATGAGACTTTTTTTGTGAGGGGGATACTGAGATCATGGATATAGTTTAATGTAAATACAGGAAACATTGTGGGTGAGAGATACTTCCATTAATGTTTCGTGTAGGTTACATTAGCTTCAGTGCAGGCCGAAAGTCATGGCAGGTAGACAAAAAATGTCTAATTTAGATTTTTTTTTTTTTTTTTTTGGCCGAAATATTGACTGAATTAGAACATTCCATTTCTACAGCATTAGTCAATAAGGACACACTTTTTTGGTCTTTTTTTTTTTCTTTTTTTTCTTTTTTAACTGAACCGTGTAATGTCCAGGAAATGCACCTTGACAAAACAGTGTTAGTTCTTCAAAACCGATGAAAAGAAAAGTGGAAAAGTTTGGCTTGACTTTACTGCACCTTTCTCCTTCTCCCACTTTTCTCCCTGCAGTAATGGATACTTTATGGTTTTCCGCTGACTCCTGGCTGCCTCGTGCGAGGCGAGGGTCCACTAGAGCGATGGCAGTGATCACACACTTGCGTACTCGCCAGAGTTTGGAGAAGCCTGAGGAGCCGCCTGGCGAAAGTGCAGCCGAGACACAACAGGCTCTTTCATGCGGGAACAGTCAGGAGTCTGTGTGAAAGGGGCCCAGGAGTTAAAGCATCATGCGCTACGTATTTGCCCTTGTTTTTCTTACTTGCTTTAAAGTTGGGGGATGGAGGTAAGGGAGGGAAATGGACATGGCATCATGAGAAAAAGAAAGGTTTCTGGGGACCGACAGGGGGAGTCATGTGAGCTCTGATTAGATCCAGAGAAACGGGGGATACCTTTGCAACTTGCACCACTGGAGCACCAGTGATATGTATGTAACAGACTAAACAAAAGCCAAGCACTCATGACCGTGCAGATCTGCTCACGAGTTAACCAGAACCCAGAGCACAAACATTTCTCTTTCCTGGAACTCTCACAGGAGTGTCGAAAACTGTTCCTATAACACAGCCGTGTTCATTATGTCAGCAAGGCTCAGTTGCAGTTTAGAGCCATCTGAAGTGCTGGGTAAACATTATGATAAAGCCAGCGTGTGTACTCTCAGGAGTGAACGTTTCTTCGCATCTCTTTAACCCTGTTTCAGAAGGATCTACTCTCAGGTCCTGAACGCGTCAGCAATGGACCGGCCACACATGGAGGATGTGGAGTGCTAACATGACATACTGAGCACACGTCGAGCTCCAGCCGGCCCCCACAACCCCAAACCCCAAATCTATTCACAACCCGGACCGTCGTTATGGCGACACGACCGGATTACTTTCACATCTGGTAGCGATTTCAGGCCCCGTGGAAAAAAGAAAAAAAAATGCAGCAGAAGAAAGAAATTTATGAGTGAAGGGGAAAAAAGACAAATATTTTCTGCAATGCAAAGCAGAAAGAAGCCTAGGGTAAAGTTACGCTTGAAAGGGTTTTTTTTTTTTTTTTTTTGAGTCAGTAGCTGTGTGTGAGATTTTGTTCTGCATGCCATAGCAGAAAGTAACATGGTACGGGACAAAAGCAGAAAACCTGAGTTAAAAAAAATATGAAACACTGTTCCTGATATTAAAAAAAAGTATTGTTTTATATAGGCTACTTTTTTATAGCAGATTTGAAGATCTCATCTTCCCTCCACCATGCCGAAAGCATGCTTTTTGGTTCTGCAGAGCAACAGGAAGAAGGAGCTGCCAACATTGTTGGCGAATGTCATTGGGTTTCTACTCCACTGAGTTTTGAAGCTGCTCCCATATCGGTCTTGGGTCTTTCTCCGTGTCTGGCATGGAGTAGCGGACGTGTCGCCATGGGAGGAAAAGTGCTGTTAGTGAAAAGGCGTTCGGCCCTGTCGTGGGCCTCCAGGCGCAAAAAAGGCTGAGCTCAGCACTTCAGCAGGCAGAACCACAGGAGTGAGCTCATGCATACGTGTGTGTGTGTATGTGTGCGCGCAATATATTATTTCCAGCAAATTTCAGCTTGCACTGTGATTTAAGATGTAGTGATTTAGCCTGAAATACATTATAATTAAGTGGGAAACAATATAAGCCAATAAAAGCTTTGGCTTTTAGTTGTTTTTGATGTGCAATGTTTAACTCACCTCATTACACTTATTTCTGTCACAAGCTGGCAAGGGTGTCAGGATTGTTTTAAAAAAACACACACACACACACACACACACAGGCCAAATACATAAAAACACATAACGTACTTTATAAAGTGCAAGAATGTTTATTCAGTGCTAGATGAAGAAAAAACTCCCTCCCATCTAGACAGCATGATGTCACATAAATACTACGTCATTTATACAGCATTTTATTCACAAGTTGTTATAAAAGCAGCAGTGCTGAAACAGACGTTTAATGCATGGTATGCTACCTTTCATTTTTATCGCTCGGCTTTTATCATGCTGGTTAAAATAATATTTTTTTTTTTTCTTCAAATCAATAAACTTTTTAACTGGCCATCTGCGTATAAATAAAGCAGTGTATAGGAGCTTTCTGAGGAAGCTTCTCATCTCACGCAGTCTCTGATACAAATGTTTTTTTATAGTTTGCGAATATTGTCAATATTAATCACTCAGTGATACCGAAAACTTCCTACGAAGGTTCCTGGAACTAAATTCAGCCCCTTTACCAAGCTTTTATCTAGTCATTTTGAAGTTGGCTCCAACTTCAGGACAGGTTCTCGCTCGGGTGCCGCCCTCCCAGAAGTGGGGGGAATATATATATATATATATACACTTAAGTGAAAGTACAGATACCACTGGCCAAATGTTACAAGTGAATATAAGTATACAAGTGAATTACAAGTATATATAGTGAATACAAGTGAATGTAGTGCAGTCAAATTTTTACTTAAGTTAAAGTACTGAAGTACTTGCTACTTGCTTAAAAATACTTAAGTATTAAAAGTATTTTTTTTCACCGCATTATTGGCACCACACATACAATACCTAATGCCTCTGACTAGTTTGTAGAGCTAGCTTCCTCTATAAAAGACAGTGAATAATATCACAGTTAATAATAATAATAATAATAATAATAATAA
>JAOVYU010000034.1:3596655-3612718 GCA_025674565.1 Synodontis membranacea
AATGCTAATAAATGCTTATTTCTAAACCCTAAATATGACCTAAATCATGCTCCGAAAGCACTTTAATTTCATTTAAAAGTTAGCTTATTACATTATCCTTAAAAAAAATGGTTGACGTAAAAACACAGTACAGTATCACCTAATTCAGTGTTTCCTTTTCAAGCCACGGCACATATTTCACATTAGAAAAATCACAAGGCACACCACCAAACAAAAATGTCACAAAAAGTATTTATTGAAATATAATGAAAATCTAGGCTCAATTTGCTTACTTAGTTGAACACAAAGCTAAAAACAGCATTTTATTCTTGCAGGAATTAAAAAATGACATCTTCCTGTACAGCTCAGAGTCTACTTCCGGGTCGGCACGGTGACGTGGGCAGTGTGTGACAGTTATCGTTTAATGCCAGGCTTTTTGAGGATTCCGCAGATGTGTGAAAAGAAAAAGCGAATGTAAATTATTTTCGCGAATCTGTGAAGCCGCGAATACAGAAACACGAATGCACGAGGTGTTGATGTACTCCAGCAACACCTCGTGCATGTTATGAAGAGTGATCAGATGAATTGCAAAGTCCTTCTTTGCCATGAAAATGAACTTAATCCCAAAAAACCTGTTTCCACTCCATTTCAGCCCTGCCACAAAAGAACCTGCTGAGATCATTTCAGTAATCTTCTCGTTAACACAGGTGAGAGTGTTGGCGAGCACAAGGCTGGAGATCATTCTGTCATGCTGATTGAGTTAGAATAGAAGACTTGGTGCTTTAAAAGGAGGGTAATGTGTGAAATCATTGTTCTTCCTCTGTTAACCATGGTTACCTGCAAGGAAACACATGCAGTCATAATTGCGGTGCATAAAAAAGGCTTTACAGTCAAGGATATTGCTGCTACTAATATTGTACCTAAATCAACCAATTATCGGATCATCAAGAACTTAAAGGAGAGAGGTTCAATTGAGGTTCAAAAAGAAGACTTCAGGGCACCCAAGAGAGTCCAGCAAGTGCCAGGACCGTCTCCTAAAAATGATTCAGCTGCGGGATCGGGGTGCCACCAGTGCAGAGATTGCTCAGGAATGGCAGGAGGCAGGTGTGAGTGCATCTGCACGCACAGTGAGGCGAAGACTTTTGGAGGATGGCTTGGTGTCAAGAAGGGCAGCAAAGAAGGCACTTCTCTCCAAGAAAAACATCAGGGACAGGCTGATATTCTGCAAAAAGTACAGCGATTGGACTGCTGAGGACTGGGGTAAAGTCATTTTCTCTGATGAAGCCCCTTTCCGATTGTTGGGGGCATCTGGAAAAATGATTGACCAGAGAAGAAAAGGTGAGTGCTCCCATCGGTCCTGTCTCATGCCAACAGTAAAGCATCCTGAGACCATTCATGTGTGGGGCTGCTTCTCATCCAAGCGAGTGGGCTCACTCACAATTTTGCCTAAGAACACAGCCATGAATAAAGAATGGTACCAAAACATCCTCCGACAGCAACATCTTCCAACCATCCAAGAACAGTTTGGTGAAGAACAATGCCTTTTCCAGGATGATGGAGCACCGTGCCAGAAGGCCAAAGTGATAACTATTTGTCTCGGGGAACAAAACATTGAACTTTTGGGTCCATGGCCAGGAAACTCCCAATTGAGAACTTGTGGTCAATCCTCAAGAGGCAGGTGGACAAACAAAATCCCACAAATTCTGAGAAACTCCAAGAGTTGATTATGAAAGAATGGGTTGCCATCAGTCAGGATTTGTCCCAGAAGTTGATTGACAGCATGCCAGGGCAAATTGCAGAGGTCTTGAAAAAGATTGGCCAACACTGCAAATATTGACTCTTTGCATAAACATGATGTAATTGTCAATAAAAGTCTTTGAAACTTATGAAATGCTTTTAACTATACTTCAGTACACCACAGAAACAACTGACAAAAAGATCTAAAAACACTGAAGTAGCAAACTTTGTGAAAACCAGTATTTGTGCCATTCTCAAAACTTTTGGCCACAACTGTAGAAACCCAGAGGAAGCTAAACACAAAATGGAATTATCCAAAGAACCTTTTTGGAACTGTGGCTCAGGGTTGTTACAAATGATATGCTTTTTTTAGATAATTAGTTGCTTTTGCTTCCTAACTGGAACTCATTTTAAAACTTTTACCACACATCATGCTGATTACATTGATTAAGATATGTGAAATTGTTTCTGACAATGTCACAAAAAAGCCATTATTTCAAGAATTGTGGCCAACGTCTATCGAAAGTACTGGCTTGGAACCTCAGTGTGATCTGGATAGACCATGTCATAATGGAGATATAGTTAAGTTAAAAATGATATAAAAAAAATCTTATATTTGTTTTGTCAAACTGACACAGTATAGTCGTTACATTTATTGGAATATCTTTGCCATTTTTTCTTCTATTAATAAATGTCTAAATCTGTGCAAAATCATAATTTTCCAAATCAATTTTTTTTTTTTTTTTGCTGTTGTCGATTTTATGTGTATGTGTGTGGTTTTGGGTCCAGCATGTTGATATATTGTGAGTATGTGGGAAAAAAAGGATATTAATTGATATAGCATTGATATTGGTATGTTATTATTGGTAAAATATTTTATACCTGCAGTATATAGACAAAATCAAAAGCATATAAAAATGGCCAAAACAGCCTTAGACCCCAAAGGGTTCTAGTTTTAAATTTGTATCTACGTGTAAGGTTTACAGAAATCCAGATCTAATGAAAATTCAAAGTGAAAGTGGAAAGGAAAGAAAAAACTCCATTATGACTTAAATGAATTTCAGCCTCTTCTAATGACACCAAATAGTGCAATTTTGACTTCATCAAGCTCATATTGAATTGCCAAAAAAACCCAGCTCTATAGTACGTATGAGATGTAAGAGATGCGTAGTTTGTTATGTATGAGAACACTGCAAGAGTTTCTCTTATAAGTAAACAGGCATTATTCAGTAAGGCACCATCTTCAGAATACTTCAGAATATTTTATTCCCTTTTGTTGTCATATTTGGTGACATATTTGCCAGCAGGTGTTCGTTTCCCCTTGACAATGCCACTGCAAACACAAATCATTTTTAAAATCTGCTCCTGACATGGAAACCTCTTTCACCCACCACTTGGCTGCGTTCTCCGAGCCAGATGTGTGTTATTAGAGCAGAATCTCTAGCTGTGATGGATTTGTGGCCTGAAAATGATCCTATTGTGGTTCCCACCTGTGGACCCTGAGATGCTGCTATGGGACACAGGTGCACCAATGAAGACCTGATGGACTATTATGATCAGAACCAAGTTTCTGTCTCTGTCTCATTCTTTGTCTCAGTGCCTGTAGAGACAGAGTGAGGTATGGCCTGTATTGTCTTCTCCATGTTGATGGATGGTCCTTGCTTGCAGGTTTATATACTGTACACACAAACACACACATACATAAACGCACGAGTAAAACTTGTGAAGGGAGGTCTATTCGCCGTCACTCAAACGGCTACCCCTAACTGAATATGAAGTGCTCTGTCAGTCACTTTCTTCTCCACGTCTCTCCTTCTTTTCTGCTCTTTCTGACTTTCTGACAGCAGGCGGTCTCTCTCGGCTGCTTTGGCTGTCCTTTGAGGACAGGACCCCCTTTGACAGGGAGATAAAGGCAAAGGATGTGCAGGTGAAAAGCAACGAGGGGTGGTGAAGGAGAAATAAAACCCCAACACTGTCATTTTTAGGATTCCTGCAGTCCTGAAGGAATGAGGTTAGAACCCTAAGGTCAGAGTTTCAACGCTGTGTATGTTTGGAAGACAGGCTCGGCTTGGATAATGGAGGGGGAAAAAAATAGAAAAATACTAAGGTGCATCTACTCATTCTAAGGTTTTTCTTAGTTTTGACTATTTTCTACATTGTAGAACAATACTGAAGACATCAAAACTATGAAATGACAAACATGACAAATTATGAGGTAAACAAAAAAGTATTTTAAAAAAAGTTTCATATTTTAGATTCTTAAAGTAAGCAGCGTTTACCTTGATGGAGCTTAGCACACTGTTGGCATTATCTGTACCAGCTTCATGAGATAATGCTTTCCAGTTAACAGGTATGCCTTGCCAAAAGTTCATTAGTGGAAATTCTTGCCTTTTTAATATGTTTCAGACCATCAGTTTTGTTGTCTTGTAGTGTTGGTATACAGTGAATTAGGATGACCCTAATTTCTACAGTCGTTATTCATTTTTGAGAGCGTCCATCTGCCCCACACCTCCCGCCAGCGTTTCCTTCTTGAAAACCAAAATATGGTCACCTTAGTAAATAGCCCTATTCCACAACTGCAGTAATACATTTTATGTCAAGAACTACAGTACTAGAAATGACAGTATATCAATACTTTAAAATATGAAGTGTCTTTTAAGTAATAAAACAAAAAAAAAATCAAAGAATTAGAAGGTGCGTCCAAACCCTTGACCATATCTTTTATATATATATACATGTGTGTGTGTGTGTTAACTTATGTTCCTCCTTAAACAACACTTAAATATCAACGTCCAAGGCTTAAGTGGAGTTGCCTCCAAGTCAAAACATATGCTAGGTTTACATTTTAAGTGGATTTTTTTAATGCCCAAGACACTACTATTTTTTCTTCCTACAAGCATCTCCTTGCACTTGGGCTCTACATATAATTAGAAATGCCTTCATATTCTCCTGTCACCTCACAAAGCTAGTCAGATAGCTAACTGCTATGAAACTAGCTTGCATCTCTCACAATTTGATGCACAACCATAGCAACGGTTACATATCATGGGTATAAGGAAGTATGTTTTGCCCTATGTGCCCTATGTGGTGCTTACAGTATATGGGATTCGGAATAGTTTCTAAGCTGGCAATCACTGTTCCCGTTGAAAAAGCCTGTTTGTGAAACTCATTGTGTGGTAAATCAGGAAGAGCTGTAAATAAGGGTGTATGATCCAGCTTCCTGGCTTGTTATAAAGAAACATGTGGGTGCAGTAGGCTAAGCAACCTAAAACATCTATTTTTGGTTTTACTGGAGAAGACAATTTTTTGTTCAGTTTTGACAGTGACTTTGAGTCTGTAAGATGAACAGCTATTATCTCTATCCATTTCAGGACTATAGTTCTCTCAGTAATCAAGAAGACTGGTGTTGACTGAAAATGAAATGGTGCCAAGATGGCCAACAAGCAGACAGACTTTACTAGAAAGACTGAAAATCTGAGTGAAGTGTGTGAGGTTACATAACATGTTTGTATGCTAAGTTACCTGATCTCTTGCAAACCATGGTGTATTTTTTCTACAGGAATGTAATTCAGAATCTTTTGTTATACTCTTCAGGGCAGGGTTTGGTGTGTCTGTATCATGAGGAAGGATTTTGGGAATGAGTCAGATGGCTTAAATTTAATATATTTATTTATTTATTTATTTTTGCCTTGTATTCTCAGATGAGAAGAAAGTGAAGCTGCGGAAATGCAGAGGGAGCTGTAAAGTCACTATTTTGGTAAAAGCTGTGCTCCAGTGTGCACATGGTGAATACAGCAATGAATACTTGCTGATGTCCAATAAAGATCGATGATAATACACCACGAGAGGAGTAGATTCCCAGAGCAAAAGTGCAAAAAGCAGCTATTTGATAGGAATAAATGAAATATTAAATATCTTTTGTGTTAACTGTATGTGCATGCCAACATGGTACTAGAATTCCATTTCCTCTTGTTTTCACTGCATTCTAAAAGTATTTCAGAATAAAACGAACTTGAACTTGGGTGTGTCATCTTCTCCAAGTGATATCATGTGTTTGAGCCTGAACATTAATTATTCTGCTCGCCAAACCCCCCTAAACAAACCCTAAAACCTTTAGCCAAAACAGCAGCGTGTAGTACTAGCTGCAATATAATATTTTACTGATTCAGTAAGAACCACGGACGTGTCACCCTCTTATTGCCCTCCTGTATTGGCACTTTCCTGCTATGACAAACATTCCCAACAAAAGCAGCCTCTTGGCCACAGCAAAGGTGAAGCAGTAACCTTCTCTGCAATTCACAAGGCATAAAAAGCCCTCACTATGGGGCCATTTGTTCCAAAGGTCAGCCTGCACTGGACCCGTCAATAGCACCTAGAGGACGTTAAGCCAAGGCCAAGACACATGCTGAGTAATGAACTGCTCACAGAGTCCCTCTCTGGCAGGGATAAATTGCCCCGAGAGGGGCTCTGTGTTACAGGTCATGTACTGGTTGTTAATCACTATAGAGGGCAGTGTTGAGCTCAGAAGCTGTTAGTACTGACTTTGGCTATAACCATTTTCGCCACTGAATGGAGAGAGGTATTAGAGTCTTATATCACCACTGCTTTAATGACTCACATACTCACAGTCTACAATCTATTACTGACTCACTAAAAACTCTCACATACAGAGCACATGTGTGCTAAAAACGATCCAAGACCTTATTAAAGTAGCTGTCACGTCGGGAAATTAGTCATTATTCATTTAATTTATTCATTCATTTTTAGTAGGGAGTTACAGGAGGTCTGCTTCTTTCATGGGTGTCAACAATGTTGTTATATGGTGTTTACAAAACTGACATCATGGAAATGTGATGACGACAAGAATTTCGATATATCGATTTCTCTCTTATTTGTTTAATTCACTCCCATTTAACTACATTTGGGTTGCCGGAACTGGTCAGTTGGCATTGTTTGAGTTTTTCTCCAAACAAACTTATATGAGCATTTAAGCTCCTATTGTTTATTATTATTAAATTGGTTTATGGTTTTTCTTTAAGAAATAGCAATCAGTTGGCATGATGTAGCCTGACGCAGAGCAGGGAATGTTTTTTTTCTCCACCAGATTGTAAAAATGGACCTAAAGACTACTACACCTTCTCAAGCCACCAATCACACCATTTCACTGCACTGCGGAACACATCAGTGAATGTGGCAGCCCGTGCTGACCGCTGAGCGTCCATCTGACAAACCAACCATGACCCAGGACATCTGCCCACTCAGGTGTGCTAACACAGTTCAGTCAGTCAATCACCACATGTGTAGATAGGATGCTTCAGAGTCACCATGCTTTTCAATTTCTGCAAGACCAAAACCCTGACTTTTGTAGGTGAATTTTGCAGGAAGAAATTTCTTTGAGGAGCAAAGAGGAATCCCTGGATCCAAAAGCAATAATTCTCTTTATTATTGATACACTGATTGTTTTTTATAAGAAGAGTAGCCTCAGCTTCAGATCTTTTGCATACTTTGGTCCTACATCTGATTGGCTGTCCACACTTCTTTGTATACATTTCTTTACTGTTTGAACCCGCTGACAAAAATGAGTTTTTTTGGAGGAAGATGTAGGGACTGGATCATTATTGTTGGGTGGTTCCATGGTCCCAAGTATGATCCTGTGTACATATTCTCATGAAGGGTGCATTCATGCCTCATGCCCAGGGATATGCTCTGAAGCCACCACACCAATAACCAGTAATGAAGCAGTTGCTGAAGATGAATGAATGTGTATAACAGTTCTGCATGAATCCAAACACATGAAAGCAAACCTGGCAGCAGATCAGGGGAAAACAGGTAACAGCTGGTTTGTTGGCACGTGACTTTTGTGCTTTAAAGGGCAGAAGGGTAAACGCAGTGACCTGTTCAACAACGGCTAAATTAAACTGCAACGTTGCTCTTATGCATGGGGACATGGGTGACGTTCACTAAAGATTAGAAGAAACTACAGTGAATTTGTCCATGGAACAATAAAAACATGAGCCTATATTTTCTTTGCCAGAAGACCAGCTGAAGGTAAAGTGTGTTATCTCCAGGAGCACTGTCATGTCCTGCTGAGGGTGAATCTGTCTGGATAGTAAACTCTATCATGGACTAGAGATGACAGACTAAAGAGATAATGCACCACTGTAGTAACACTCTCAGTAAAGAAGGAAACCGTTATGCTAATTTCAAAACAAAATAGCCAACTTAGAGTTTCATTCAAAGGTTCATTCAAATGATTAACATGCAGTATATTGTATATAAGTGCCGAATATGTTCAAAGTACAAAGACTGACATAGCAAAATAATTAACTCTACGATGGCACCTACTGTAAATGCCATCTTGCTTCAGGCCATGTCACACCACTATTTCCTGGATTAATATTAAGATCCATCCATTATTTAACCCCTAAGTATTTGATTCCTTACTTATGCCACACCATTCCTGTAATCCTATGCCTTATTTTGCACTTGTGTTAATGATCACGAAGACAGATAACAGAAAAAGTGTGAAGAGTAAATACTCCAAAACCTTGAGGCATATCTGTCGCTGATTTTACCTCGCATGAATCTATTAACAGTTCACTAGATGGCGAACACTGCGCCAACTTAATGATCAATAAAGCAGTGACAACTAAGTTTAGTTTTTCCAACGCAAGCACCAGTAATGGGAGTGTAATAGTGGAGCTCGCTCTTTGTTCCCCTCGTAGTTCATTAGCAATCATGTGCGCTCATTGTGCATTCAGGACGAGCAGCGTCTCATTTTGGTGTTCACCTGCAGGCGATTCTCTGCTCTGCCTCGACATCCATCAGCCTGAAGATGATGAGGGTGTGAGCATTAATGTTTATGCTAGTGGGCTCCCTGCCTCTCTCTCTCTCTCTCTCTCTCTCTCTCTCTCTCTCTCTCTCATGATGGAGACTGGCTGCAAGCATTTTAAATAGCTGTTCTGCATGTGCCCTGAGGCCTCCCCATAGCTACCTCAATTTTAGCTACAGCAGAATGACAACGGTGCATATTGGGGAACACGGTAGCATCAGTTTACTCTTTTTTTTAAGACAGAGAAGAAGATAGTAGAAGGAAACAGAAAATGTGTATTCAATTCAATTCAATTTTATTTGTACAGTATAGTGCTTTTAACGATATGTATATATTGTATATATATATCCCCCTAATGAGCAAGCCTGTGGCGACGGTGGCAAGGAAAAACTCCCTGAGATGACAAGAGGAAGAAACCATGAGAGGAACCCGTCCTCATTTATTTGACATGAATAAAAGAAGAAGAAGGCAGAAGGGCCATCAGGTCAATCCTGTGCCTTGTTTCTTTCTCCATTTAAAGCATTGTGCATGGCCTTTTTTTTAAAGCTCTGAATAAAGTGCTTTTAAAGTACCCATGCACTCTAAAACATAAATATCCATTTCCTTTCTGATAATATATTCTGATTAAATGCAAGGGATAAATCATAAATCCATTAGCTCTAATGGACGGCCGGATGTTTTGGTTAGGTGGAATTGGCGCGTAGATAATCTAATGGAATAACATTACAAGGATGGTGAGCTAGTTAGCTTGTTAAGTGCATTGACATGAAGATGGGCATAATCATTATCCTTTCTAAGAAAGGTCTGAGGTAGCAAGCCATGTTTGTGTCCTTGACAAAAAGTCAAAGTGTGGCTTTGTGCTGCTCTCTTTATTCAAGCATCTTTTTTTTCCTGACCGGCAAAGTGACACGCTGTGTATGTTTTCTGCTAGCTGGACACTTATATGATGTCTTTTATGATGCACAGATTTGTCACTTTGTATGGCCCTTTAATTGACATTTGAATAATTTTACATTTGAATTTCATCCATCTTGGTCCTGTTTTTGTTTTTTGTTTTTTTGTTTTTTTAGTTTTTATGATTTTATACTAAAGGTTTTATAGCTTATTTGATGCACCATTTGGTGCTTTTGTCTTTTCATGACAGACAAAAAGAAAGAAAAAAAAACTCCATTATGTGGAAGCAAATAAGACCTGTAATTGCTCTCTTCAGAATATTAATTAATCCAGAGGAAAGGGAAAAAAATGGCAGTGCCATCTTTAATCTAGCCTGCAATCTATGTATTTGTGAATTATATATTTTTTTCTTTTTTCAGAAGCTGTTGAAATTGTAACCAAATCTCCAAATCTGACAGGTTTGAAAATGGAAAAAACATCAACAGCCCTTCAGTTTGACAAAGAGAGGAGAAAAAAAAAAAAGAAAACAAATAACAACGTTTAAAACTACATTTTTGCAAACTCATTTTCAGCTCTCGGAAAACAATAAGTGTGAAGATTAATCAGAGAATTAGACAGGAAATTATTGTCTGGAAGAAAAATGCACATAGCACATAGCAAATTAAACTTCCATCATCCAACCATGTATGCTACTCGATCATAGCGCAAAGATGTAATGTTTTAAGAGATTATTTGCTTTATTCTTCCAGTGTTTTCAACGTACACCATTTATTTTAGTCTGCAGTGCTTTCGAGCGCACCATCTCGTACGGGCTCTCTTGAAGTAGATTTAAAGTCATCTTTATGTAAATAGAAATACAGTGTCTCCATTATGTCATGGAGATTCAATTATATGGACATCCAGAATGTTCTCGTTTTCTCGTCTCGAGTCCATTTGGGAATAAGTCAGGAGGCAAATTGCCTTTAATGCCTTCCTGCTATGAGTATTGCCTGTCATTAAACGAGGTCAGCCAAAAATTTTTACTAGGATCGTTTGTACCCTGTGAAGGAAAGAAAAAGCGAGCTAGGTTTTTAGTTGAATGTCTTGGTGATAAGACAGTGGGAAATGCATAGGAGTCATTTACTGAACTTAGAATATATCTTAATGAACACCAACTGATCTGTGACAGCCATCGGTCTAGTTTTATTCAATCCTAGCCTTGTTGGTTCTTTGTATTTTTTGGTTTATATTAAGTTTGCATTCATTGTATTCATCAAGAAAAGGAAAAAACATGGGGCATGCTGTTATAGGAAAATAATCAATGACGGGTCGGTGTGATGCAGCATGAGGTTACCATGCCAGTTTTTTTTTAACTAATTAAATCATAGTCATATATTTGATCAGTTCAATTCATAATAGTTTTCAAGCCAAATTAATAATGCAAAGGATTAATCATTTAAGTATCTTTGTAAGTACTTTTCTATAACTTTGCGTTCAGTTAAATGAAAAAAAGAAACCAACAACAAGAAATACTGTACCATTTCCAATGTGCCAGTGTGCCTAAGATTCTTATAAATCCAGCTGTGTTAAGCAGCCACCAGCTTCATTTGGTATGGCTATGGAGCTAAGGCTTTAGTACAGAGCTTTTTTGGTGGATAGAGCCAGATCAGGTCTTAGCTCCACTCCATGTTACTGAACATCCCATTCAGCAGACAATCTGGTATCTCAGATAGGAGAATTGTCAATAGTCTGTTTTTTTTTCATAACACTGATATAGGTTTTGGGATGCAGGATGTAGTCGAGCCCACCAGAATGATAAATTCCAGGGATTTGTAAAGGGAAATGCTGCAGTTAGAAACCCAGCAGGGAAACACACAGCAGCATCTGCTAGGCAGGATCCATCTGGCACTGGCTCCACTCGCCTGTTTACAGAGGCTTACAGCAGCCCAAAGAAGGAGGAAAACATCCTCAACCTGACAGGTTTTCATCAGAAACACCATGAAAATCCATCTAATGAAGTCAAAAAATTGTGGAAAGCAAGTGTCCAGGGCAGGCAGTCGTTGGATGTGAAGACTGCGTCCCAGACCGCTACTGATATAAATTTCTCTTCATTGGTGAAAATGTACAAACATGAACACCTGTAAAGTCTGAATGTTTCATGACATTTCCAGCTTGTAAACAAATCTTAAAAGCATCCAATGGGAGGGAAATGGCTTAAAAAAGAATAGTGAAGATGTTTGCCAGTCTCATTTTGAAGGTCGGGTTATATCAGAACACAATATTTGGTAAGTTTCTTTTACAAAATACATTGCTCCTAAAAATATCCTGCTGCGTAAACCAGAAACAAGCGAGAAAAGGGAGTAGGAAGTGTTTTTATTTACCGCTCAGTCATTTTACATGTCAAGGTGATTTGAGGGCGGTTCAGAGAACACTGAAGGAAGGGATTGTAAACCACTGACTATATCTTTGATGCTAAGTGACGTACATTTAAAGTTATGATGGAAAGCATTTTAGATGTGGACCCAGTAAATCTGAACCAAACCAAGGACTTGTGAGTCAGAGATGTGTGAAAATTGTAGTCTCTCAACTCCAGCGAAGCTTCTGAAGCAGATCCTGTGTTGCAGCCAATCACGTGTATTTGTTAATTATTTATTTGAATGATGCCTATAGGACCAGAAACAAGCTACAGAGTGGTTGCGGTGTGAAAAGTACAGCAACTGCAATTTGAATAATTAATTTAGGCAAATAACATCATTAGTTATGAAAGAACAAGAAGAACCATTCGTATTTATCTAGGGTGGAAAAATAAAAGAAGGAAAAACCAGAAGATTAGGGGAAAAAACACTGGGTTAGAAAAATAATAATAATAATTAATTGGATTTGATTGATTTGTTTGCTTTCTTGCTTGTGCTTGTTGATGTAATTGAAATAGAAATAGTCAGTGGTTATCTGGCTATCTATCTATCTAGTGTGAGAAGAGATTGGCTGCATGTTAAGTTGTTATTGCTACCTCTGACAATAGAAGGCTGCTGACTTTATACTTAATGGATACAGACTGCACTGAAAGCCCTTTGGATGTGTAATCCACTACATTGCTACATCTTTTGCCACTCGTAGCATGTTCATAACTTTATCATACAGAACGGCCCTCAAAAGCGCAGGAAAACATAGTTGAGGAATAGTTCTGAGGAACAGAACTAAATGAAACAGCTACATTTTTTTTTTTTTTTTTGGCTAAGCAGCCAAACACTGTCATTCTAGTTAGATTTTCCACCTTTCCTCACACACACTGTGTATTTCAGCTTACAACAGCATGAAGAATATTGACAATTGGCCTCATATATCTAGCTGGATATGAATCTATTCATTGGTGAATTGTTTATTGGAGCATTTATACAATGAATTTGCATTCAGGAAAGTCCGGTGATTTCGGAAAAAACATATCCTTACTCATACTTCTGAGTTTGTGGGAAAGGATTTATAGAACATTGAAAACAGGTTTATAAATCAGTTCCATTTGAAAAATACGGCAGCTTCTTTTAAAGCTGTGCAGCACTTTCAGCACATCAGCTGAGACACTTAAAACGGTTGTAAAACATTAGTTTCCTTTTGTGGTAATGATCACCTAGGCACAGTGTTGACCTTTTTTTTCTCTTCCATTTTCATGTCACACTATTTTCTTGTCACTTCACTTAATTTCCACATAATTTACCTTCTTTATAATTTAGCTCTAGGTATCAGTTTCTATTACACTGCTAATTAATAATACTTTCTCTTTTTTTTGCATAGAAGTGAGTCAAAATAATTGATACTTGTGCCTTACTCTGCATTTTCAGCTCTACATGCAAAGCTGTTTCGGGGGTGCACTTTACACTTTATGGGTGATCAGCATGTACACGTGAGTGCAAAGAAAACTTTCACAAATCTGGTGGACAAAGTTAGATCAGTATGGTTGTCACAAACATTTACACACAAATTTACCAGAAGTGAATAAATGAGGAGCAATGTAAAAGATTTTATAGAAGAGCCTTAAAAATGGCAAATTGGGTTAAGAAATGTCCAATGCATTATTAAAAACTGGAAGGATAGTGGGGAACCATCATCTTCATGGTAGAAATGTGGTCGGAAAAGAATCTTGAATGACCGTGATCGGCGATCACGTAAACGTTTGGGTAAAAATCGAATCGTAAAAAAAAACAACAGCAGAACTCACGGCTATGTTCAATGGTGAAAGTAAGAGCATTTCCACATGCACAATGCAAAGGGAAATCAAGGGACTAAACAGCTGTGTAGCCTTAAGAATCAGAAACTGATCAGTGAGGCTCATCGCAAAAAAAAAGGCTTCAATGTGCTAGGGAGCATAAAGATTGAACTCTGAAGCAATGGAAGAAGGTTAAGTGAGTCCAGATTTACCATGTTCCAGAGTGATGGGCGCATCAGGGTAAGAAGAGAGGTGCATGAAGTGATGCACCCATCATGCCTAGTGCCTACCGTACAAGCCTGTTGGGCAGTGCTATGATATGGGGTTGCTGCAGCTGGACAGGTCTCGGTTCGGCAACGTTATGTGCCCAAAGAATGAGGTCAGCTGACTACCTGAATATACTGAATGATCAGGTTATTCTATCAGTGAATTTCTTCTTCCCTGATGGCACAGGCATATTTTAAGATGACGATGCCAGGCTTCATCGGGCTCAAATTGTGATAGTGGTTCAGGGAGCATGAGAGATCATTTTCACACATAAAGTGGCCACCACAGAGTCCAGACCAGAATCTTGGGATGTGCTGGAGAAGAATATGTGCAGTAGTGTGACTCTCCCATCATCTGTACAAGATCTTGGCGAAAAATGAATGAAACTCTGGATGGAAATCAATGTTCTGACATTGCAGAAGCTTATCAAAATGATGCCACAGCGAATGCATGCTGTAATCAAAGCTAAAGGTGGTCCAATGAAATATTAGAGTGTGTGACTTTTTTTTTGGATGGGCAGTGTGTGTATATACAATATATATATGATCAAAATCCTTGAATAACACACTAGTATTGAAATTTTTAATTTCCAAGAATTTCAGTTAGTGGGTTAAAGATATACAATACATGGCAAAACCTAAAGTCAGAATTTTCAGATTAAATATTCACACAAAATCATGCAGCTCATTAAGTGCTTGTGTTTTTATTAGTCTTTACACTCCAAGAATAAAATTTGCTCTGATTGAAAGATCCATCTTTCAATCAAACCATCTGGTTTGTTGAGAAATGCTTCATGCAAAAAATGACTATGTGACCAATTCACTGGGGTACCTGAGAAACATCATTCCAGTGATTACTGTAGATTGTTGTTCATTTATTGTGTTGAAAGGAATGGAGGGACATTTATTGGAAAACAGTGAATGCTTATGTCTGCCCGTGAAGGGAGAGTACATGTATATATTGAAGTTATCCCAGTTTTTCATTATTGTGAGATCAAAATATAGAAAACAATCTAACCTCAGGCACACTTGTATGTAGTCTTCTCAGGTGAGGATCTGGATAACCATGAGAGCCTCGAACTCCACCACAGTCATCCTAAAATATTGTCTGAACCTGTCGTGGACAGCGGTACAGCTTCAGCTCTTGAACACGATTCTGAAACTCCACAACTGTATTTACAAAGGGAGCATGACAATCATGGCATCACATTTCAAAATTTCGCACACAAATTCGGTGTCATATCTGGACTGTACAGGCCTTAATGCACCCTTAACTCTTCCATATGCAACCATTTCACACAGGCCTTGCTGTGAGATATTTTGTAAAATGATCCTGAACATTTATTATATGCTAGGTGAGAATGATTAAACCTCATTGATCAGCATTTAACTGATCATTGTCCGGCATATCAAAGCCAAGTGGTGTTAGCAGATCAATCCCTCTGGCCATTTACCCAAACCAATGGTGTGTGACTGTACCATCTGGAGGAGAAATTGTTTCATACTGTTATCCAAATGCTTCATTTAATTTGTTTTCACAAACGGAGTTGGATATATATATGAAGCAGCTTGTGCTAAAATGTTCTTTGCCTGAAGGAGAATGAAGAGAATTTACTACTGATTCCAGTTTCTTTCAATGGCATTACACACTTAGGCCTGGGATTAGCTCATGTTAGTTAGATAGCTAGTTATCAGCATGATTTTAAACATTTATTAATCTGACTTGAAACGTTTTCTACATTAGCTAAAGTTAAAAGCTGGAAGTATGGTGGCCCAGAAGGGCAAGGTATAAAACTTTAAATAAAAAAGGTCAACTTTAAACATAAGGAAGTCAGTTTTAAATAAAAAGAAATCAACTTTAAAAAAAAAAAAAAAAAAAGAAGTCAACTTTAAATAAAAAAAAGTCAACTTTAAAAATAAGGAAGTCAGTTTTAAATAAAGGTGAAAGGTGAAAGTGATTCATTGTCATTATTGACACACCACAGCACACAGTGCACAACAACAAAATTTGTCCTCTGCATTCATCCCATATGTGAACAGTGACACACAGCAGGGGGCAGCTATTTTCAGCGCCCAGGGAGTTTTTTTTTAAAAAAATAAGTCAACTTTAAATAAAAACTGCCAACAAAAAAAGAGAGCTCTATTTCTGGTGAAAGTTGCAAGCTTTTTATTTAA
>JAOVYU010000034.1:3615618-3634403 GCA_025674565.1 Synodontis membranacea
ATATATTCCTTTTTTTTGTCATAATTGTGATGATAATGAAAATCAGAAATCCAGTATCTCAAATTATTAGAATACTTAGAAAAATAAAAAACTAAGAAAAATACAGAAATGTCCTTCGTCTGAAAGGTATGTTCATTTATACAGTCAATACTTGGTTGTTGCTCCTTTTCCACAAATTACTGCAACAGTGTGACGTGGCATGGAGGCGATCAGCTTGTGGCACTGCTGAGGTGTTATTGAAGCCCAGGTTGCTTTGATGGCACAGAAGCACAGAAATCTCACGGTCAGCAAACCATTCATTAGTAGTTACGGCACTGGGAGCAGGTAGAAAAGGAAATCGGCATCTCCATATAGCTTGTCAACAGACGGAAGCATGAAGTGCTCTAAAATCTCCTGGTAGATTCTGCATTGACTTTGGAATTGATAAAACACACTGGACCAACACAACACTACACTCATATATGATATGATATGATATTGCAATATGCACCCCAAATCATCACAGACTGCAGAAACTTCACACTGGACTTTGAGCACCTTGGATTCTGTGCTTCTCCACTCTTCCTCCAGACTCTAGAACCTTGATTTCCAAATGAAATGGAAAATTTATTTTCATCTGAAAAGAGGACTTTGGACCACTGAGCAACAGTCCAGTTGGTTTTCTTCTTAGCCCGGGTAAGATGCTTCTAATGTTGTCACTGGTTCTGAAGTGGCTTGATAGTAGGAATGCGACAGCTGTAGCCTGTTTCCTGAAGACGTCTGTGTGTGGAGGCTCTTGATGCACTGACACCAGCTTCAGTCCACTCCTTGCAATGCTCTTCTTGCAACGTTCTTTAATCGACTTTTCTTGACCATCCTCTCAAGGCTGCGCTCATCACTGTTGCTTGTGCACATTTTCCTATCACATTTTTCCTTTCCAGTCAACTTTCCATTAATACTTTATGCTTGATTCATCACTCTGTGAACAGCAGCCTTTTCAGGAAATCACCTTCTGTTTCTTGACTGTGGTTGCATGTACTGAACTAGACTGAGAGATACACAGTATTTATACTGTTTGAATAGTAATTTACTCAAACTTGAAATAAGGAATTCTATTAAAGAATCCCTAATAATTTGATATGGTGTGTTTTTTAAATTTTTTTTTTTTATATGTGAATATGAGCTGTAGGTCATAATTATCAAAATTACACATTTGACACATTTTAGGTTACATGTAATGAGTCTAGAATATA
The DNA here is from genome assembly GCA_025674565.1 of Synodontis membranacea. Lineage (NCBI taxonomy): Eukaryota > Metazoa > Chordata > Actinopteri > Siluriformes > Mochokidae > Synodontis > Synodontis membranacea. Next base: position 3,616,851 of record JAOVYU010000034.1, read on the forward strand.
TTATATTTTCACGTTCTTAAATAGTTGATGGAAAATGTTGCTCTTTTCACAATATTATATATTTTTTTAATGCACTAGTATACTTGACACATGTTGCTTTTACATAATGCCAGTTTTAGACTGTTTGATTTCAGCGGCCTTTTGAAGATTATTAGGTTGCCCTGTATAAGATGATCCAAATAAAATTTTGGCCAGATTTTATAAGTATTGGAAGTATGCTACAGTACGTGCACCTGCCGGCCACTGTACATTCTAAAACATGCTTTGAAAAGGAAAGGTAAAGGAGGGGCATTCAGTTGGTTGAATTCTACATATTGGGCCTTTAAAAGTTTCTTTGTATAGTTAAGGATTCTAAACTTTCTAAAAAGCCTCTAATTTGGAACTCTTTTAGACTTTCTGATTTTCAATCCTATTGCAAAGACAAACGGACAGGCCCTGTCTGTGGTGTGTTCGGGGTTTTTTTTTATGGGTTTTAAGTTGACTAGCTCTGATATAGGTGCTTTGCAAGAACTAATCTACTCCTTCAACCTGAACAGTAATCCAAGTCAAGCAAAAAGGCCACTCAGAGTTTCTCCAGATTAATCTCAAACCTTCATGTAAATGAGTACGTATCTATCTCATCTACTGTCTTTCCTGTGACAGCCAATCCTCCACAGAGTCTGGAGCTCTTGCTGTCGGCTGAGAAATAGGAGTAACCTCTTAACCTGTTGTGTTATCTATACTATGCTTCACTTCAGCTCATCTGATAAGAGCAGATAGCAGGCCAGACTGGACCACACTTCCTGCATGATTGACAACTTCAGGTATCTGATTTAGTAGATCCAAGACACTGGCTGCAACTTTAAAGGCTCCCAGTATTTTTAGTATTTGCTTTTTTTTTGTTGTTGTTCTTCTGTGTTTAGTCAGGATTTATATTGTACTTGAACTAGCATTAAAAGTGGTTTCCATTACATCAAACTGTTCATGTGGCGTTTGAAGGGGGAGAATCAACATTTATTTAAGCATTTGAGAGTCTTATGATAGCAAGGGCAGGCCATGAAGAATGGCAGAAAAAGAATTGCTTTTGCGTAGCATAACAATGATGCCATTTACAGGGTTCATGTATCCTTCTGTCGCTTTTCTGAACAATATATTTGGTGCTTTTCCCAGAATATGCTTCTCTGTGAAGCAGAGGTGGAAGCAGCTGGATCTGTCATTTTTCTCCCCCTTGGAGCTGCATCCTTTAGCTTGTTTACTGTATTCATTTGACATTTCGTCCCTCAACCACATTGCAACAGATCAGAAATAAAAGACAGCAGAGAGGAAGAGAGAAAGTGTGCAAGAGAGCAGTAAGACAGAACGAGCAGCCGTGTTCTTCAGCAGGTAATCATGCCACTTTTAGCTCCTTTCCTGCTGTGCCATGTGTCATGTCTCCTATGTGTACATGTGTGTGTGTGTGTCTCTATCAAACAGAAATGTCTAATGCACTCGGCCCTATTGCATTCCTTCATGTGGAAATATTCTCTGCTGTTGTATAAGGTTGATCATTCTGTAAAGACCATATGGCATGACATGCTTTCTCTGTTTGTGGTGAAAAAGAGAAAGAAACATAGTGGAAGAATGAAAGTGGGTGACTGGATTTGTAAAGCAGTGAACACTGTGATTAAATGATCCATTGTGTTCTGTTGGCTTGTGAATGCCAAAATAAATGTAAAAATGTATTGGCTACATTTATTGAAGAAGAATACTGTAGGTTTTTCAAGCTGCTTAAAATCAACCAACACAGCAATTAAGGGCCCAAGCACTTTCTGGCTCCAGTCCATTGCAAAGGCAGAAGACTTGCTTGGCAAATCACGAAAACATTACATCGGCACAAGAACACTCTTCATCTTCCAGTGAATGAACAAGAAGAGAGTAATCGTGATTTTTTTTTTTTTAATCTTTAGTTCCCCAGAGGTAAATTTAGACACACTTTTCGGAGACTCTCAATACTCGCATATGAATATTGGTCAGAATACATCGCATTATCACTCTGCCCTCAAACTTTGTTTGGCAGTCTCATTTGATAAACCATCCTGCACATCAAAAATCCATGGAAAGTATTTTGTAGAATTTTTTGTTTGGACAAAATATGTTGGAGAAGAAGTTTTTGTTGAACTTCAAAATGGCCCACTTCTTGTTTGACTAATGAGAAATTTGTTATTTCAAGAACCATCCATGGACTTGAGAGAAACAAGAATCTTGATTTGATGTTTAACCAGTTCAACAGACGTGTGCAGCTTTATGAATTATGAGTTATGGATGAAAAAATACTGTATGGTAGAAAATAATATCACAGTATCCATTGAACTTGGTGCAGCCCAAAGAATCAGAAGAAAGTGAAATAGCTTTTCTAAAGCGTCCAGTTATGGAGTTATTATTGCAATAATATGTCCAAATTTGCCCTGTTGGTGGCGCTAAAATGGTGTACACCTAAAATTTCTTCTATTACTGTGCAGAATTTCATATAAAGCATGCAGTGTGTTCTTTGGCTGCCGTAGACTAGAAGAAGAAGAAGAAAAAGAAAAAGAAAACATACAGTTACAATTTTGTGCCTCCACACCTTCAGTGTTTGGTCCCTAATAAATGGTAGAAATATTAATCCATTTTCCAAACTTACTTTAACGTGTATTTTTTCATATTAATTTTAGATAAAATTCTTTTAGGTTTTCACTTGAAATACTTTTAATAATGTTTTAATAATGTTTAATTGTGGATATGTGTATTTGTTTTACTTAAGTATAATTTTTAGACATCAAAACAATCCACATTCCTTTTTTCCAGGTTTCTTTGTGTAGAGAATGTATACATTTTAATACTGCCTCATTAATTACATGTTATTTTGTAAATGTCAATAGAAATATTTTTTTATTCATCCTCCTGAGTATTGGTATTGCATTTTTATTCATATATAACACAAAGCTCCTGAAGTATTTTCCCAAAGCATTCTTTCTCCCTTTCTCTCTCTCTCTCTCTCTCTCTCTCTCTCTCTCTCTCTTCAAATCCCTCTTTATATTTGCCATCCAAAAGCAGCAACTTAAACACGTAGCTTGCTTTACTACAGCTGCCATGTTCTGATTCAACACTGAGTCAATTTCAAAGCAAACTCCTCTGTTTTAACGTTTCATGATGTCTCAATTGAAAGTGGAACTGTTTCAGACTTCCAAACGAGGAACTCCATGTCTGCGCAGAACCAATTATAATCAGCACGGAATTTACCTATCCAGAATATGCCAAGAAATATGGGCTGTCATGATGCTGATGTGTTTCAAAGGATCCTCCACTGACCTTCATTTCATTTTATACAGAGAGGGCAAGTTTGTAGGGACAAGTGTGGAAGACGGATGAGGATGTAAAGTGTGTGAAAAAAGGTGTGAAAAGGAACCTAAAAGGGGAGAGAATGACAGAATCTTGGTCATGCAGTAATCATTAAATATAGAATATAGAGAGCTGAGATCAGGCACATTGACAGCATGATGGCATAAAAGGATCAGACCATTTAACGTGATCACCACCCTGAAAAAAGAGGCTCCGGCTCTCTCTTCTCTCCATCCATTTCCTTCTGCAAATTGTGATCTTCATATTTTATGGTTCAGTTGAAGTGAAGAGCTATTTTCGACTAATGGGGTGTCGAAGTTTTGATATTCCAGCTATCAAATTTTTAAAAAAAATAATATATTTTTTACAGCTCAGCAAGGACAACGTTTCAAGGTTACATGATCAAAATAATCAAAATTGAAATGTATATAAAGTGAAAACCAGCTAAACAGAACTGAGAGAATTTGCAAAATACTGTAATAAGATACTGATAATGTTTGGTTTTATAGGGACAAATCTGGATGTTTCTCATTAAGAAATCTCTCTGTACATGTGTTTGCATGGATGCGTATTTCAGTATGTCCTAATAATAAAGGTCAATAATCTGTGAGATGTATAACTCTCCCTTCCTCATCGTGCCCTTCTCTGCGATAAGGATTTCGGTGGCGTCCCCGCCGTCATTAATCGGTGATGGCCGAAGCTCTGTCATGGTCCCTAATTAAGAGGTTGTCTTCTCCCATCTGGACACCGTCTGAATACAAAAGGCTTAGAATGGGTGATGATGATGATGATGATGATGATGATGATGATTCAGTTTAATCTTTAATTAGTTTCAGTAGCTGGGATTTCTCTTCTCGTGATAGCTTTTAAAGAACACATTTTTTTTTTCAAAAAGGTACCATTTACATTTCCTCATAAATCATGTTATGTCATGTGCCTTAAACACAAAAAGTAAATAAATACTGCTTTCTTGTATTGTTTAAATATTACTCAGGTCAATTGAATACTGAAATACTAAATACTGAAACTAATTTGAAATAATCCTAGTCGGCATTCAACATGTATAAGTGAAGAATCAATCGCTCAATATTTGAGAGAAAAAGTATGGCACGTAGGTGAAGTTATTTAGTTTTACTCATAAGCCTCAATCTTGTAAGAGTTATAGAATTTATGCAATTAAATAAATAATACATGCAAAGGCTAGTATTAGAATCCCTGGAGCAAATATTAGCAGTAGTGCTACACCTGGCATTTATTGGAAGAAAATGGAAGATGTGTCACTTTACAGTAATATACAGTACAGTAAGGCAGTATTACAGTTTTATACCACAGCTCGGTTAGATTCTTTATTCTGAAAATGCCTCCAGATCACAGGGGTTATATTAATGCGCTCATTCTAGTGTTGTCGTTGCTTACATTGTACTTACATTGTGCTTACTTTGTTCGGGTCTTTTCATTATTAATGTAATACAACAAACTTGCTGGCATCTTGTACTGGATATTAGGTAGAATTTTATATATATTGGTTGGTTGGTTGGTTACATACTACTACATGTGCACATCACTAAATGAAGAACATATTTTAAGAGAATCAATTCCAGGGTACATTCAGGTTCTTTGGCAATTCTTGAGTACCCGAGGCCACTTCAATTCATTATGCACCTGCAGGGGTTTCTGAGTCTGAGTACTGGACAGAGGAATGGCACAGTGGCGGCAGGGCATCCAGCAAGACAGCGAGGTTAAGAAAGGGTTCAAGTGACAGATGGAATTTGAACCGAAAGCTAATGAGACTTGTCTTGTGGCTGGCCGTGCTGTCACTGCTGATGAAAGTGGAGGGTAACAGAAGCGAGCATGGCCCCAACAGGTGCTCATTAATACATGTTCCCAGTGCTTGCTATGGTGCGGGCACACTGATGACTTTCAAGGAGACAGTTCTGGTGAAGGAAGGAGGGAAATTACAGAACAATTTTTGCTTGGGGAGATAAGGGAGAAACTGAATAGATTTATATTAAAAGGCATTTACCTTAGAGGCTTCCTTGTGATGGTGGATATTTAGTAAATTAAACAACAGAAGAATATGTCCGAGATCCTTCAGTCACCTAAAAGGAAAGGTTTTATATATAAGATCATTTGTGGTGCATGTGGTAAAGAAAATATTTTAATAAGCTTCCAGAGAGAAACAGAGAAAAAAAAAACTGGATAGACAATGTAAAAGATAGTAATTGTGACACGTGTATGGACAATCATATTCATAAACCTTGGCCATAGATATCATCTCAAAGCAGTTTCGCAGAGCTTCAGGAGGAAAATAGCTGAGAGACAGCAGCAATTAAAACCAACTTGAGACAAAAACAGGATAAAAGCCTCTTTCTGAGACAAGCCAAGTCTCATAAGGAGAGCTCATCCTTCTGTGACTTTGAAAGTCTTAGGGGAAAAAAGAAAGTCTTGCATTGAGCACATGAACAAGAACTCCCTGTAAGCGCTCCTTCTCTGAATCGTCACTGTCTCTGGAGAACCAGAAGCACTGATAGCATGCAGTACTTATTGTCATATAACTGTACGCAGAGTCTCACTTCAAAACTCTAGTATTATGCTCAGGTATTTCTCAGAACAGCTTGTAAGGCATGTGAGCTTAATGGTGCCAACTTTAAGCCTGCTTTTTCACCGTCCATAAACCATTACAAAGACTTTTCACGCTGCCGCAATCTTATTGTTATTTTTGTTGTTGTTATTGTTGTTTTATAAGGAGCACTGAACGTCATATGAACCAATACTTACCTCTTCCAAAAAAAAAAAAAAAAAAAAGCTAGTACAAGTATGTCTGTACACGTTGGTTCCTAAAACCTGATCTTACATCTCACATCTGATCACATTAGATGAGGTAACAATACTATGTTCATGGGTGCTCAAGTGGCACTCATATGGTAGCACATTGTGTTTTGTTGCTTTTTTTTCTTCTTGAAGCAAACCAACAGAGAAGTGGTTTGTGGTATAATTTGTTATATTTTGGGCAGCTACAGTGGTCTGTTTGGCTACAGTCGCATGTTGAGTGCAAACTGTGGTCTAGTTGCTTATGTTTTGGGTAATAATGGGCATAATTGGTCACAGTGGCATTTTTTTTTCGTGGAAACTCTGGTCCAGTTGGTTATTTCTTGGGCAGGAACTATGATCTGATTAGTTATAAAGGTACTTTGGGTAAAAACTATGGTCTTGGATGGAAACCATGGTCCACTTGGATAAGTTGTAATACAGAGACAGGGGTCTGTATGGTTACATTGGCATATTTTACAAAAATTGATTGGTTGCAGGAACTATGATCTGACTGATTACAGTGACATTTTGGGTGAAAACTGTGGTCCAATTGGTTGTTTTGGTAAGATATTGTGGTCTGATTGGTTACAGGAGTGTTCAGGCAGAAACTGTGGTTTAATCTGGACTTTAGTTTGTTACAGGCATTCTCCTGGGAGCTGAGATACAATTGGTGATAGTGATAGACACTGTTTGGGCAGGAACTGTTGCTCCTCAGATGGCATTTTATTTAAACACAAAATGTCAAATAAAAATCCTACTAAGGCCTGAATACTGCCTTTTACCACAATAGATATATGTGATGTAATGGATTTGAGGGAACAACACAGATTATGGCCAAATTGTTAGCCAAGACTTTTCAGGTTTTCATTACCTGAAAACGCGCATACTCATATTATACTAATATACTTATTAAATACTACTTATTTTGTTCTCAAGGAGTTAAAGCACACCATATTCCAAACATACCTGCAACCCTTTCAAGGACACATTGTGGTGGGGAAACTGACTAAAATTAGAAAACATGCGAGAGACTCCCATTGGCCTTGGGAAGGTGACAGACGATATTAAACAGGATGAGGTTTCCCAGTTCTCATTTAATTTCTGACCATCACTGTTGCCTAGAATAATTGTTGGAAAGCAGCACGTGCGCCATGATTTATTAATCACATCACCTCGGTGTGTAATTAACACATTACACTGAATAGTAGTGGAAATATAAACTGATTTAAATGTTTAAATGCTATAAATGTAATTTATAATCATAGCTGCTGAGTGAACAGCAGGGAGCAGAGCCATTCCTGGACACATTAATTATAAATCCAAAGTAATGCATATGAATAAATATGAAACCATATGACGTGATTTTTTATCCTTGGTAAAAAATAAAAAATAAAAAAAAGTTCTATATATTTCATACTGCGTGCTTCAAAGAAATTCAATGAATAATTAATCAAATGCAAGATGGCAAGAAATCTTGTAACCTGAATAGGGATGCATAAAACTTCAGGTACGTACTGTACATCCTACAGAGAGTGTAAGGCACACTTAAATCCTTTACACACATTTTTTATGTACTGAAAGAGCTGAGTAGAAACTGACATATTCGAAGTCTTAGGGCAATTATTGTGGTGTCATTTCATTTATGCGAAACGTACTGTAACACTGGAGAACGCTTTCACTGACTGTGAAAATTAATATGTAAATCAGCCTTTTGTCCTTTCAATGATTGGATTGCATTACTACAGTAATGTAACGATCTTAGTTCACTTAAATAAACCAAGGAATTTATAAATTCTTTGCCGAACCCAATGCGCATTTTTGAGGATATGTATTTGTTACTGAAGTTTTCGAGCTCGTATGAATGCGTGTGGTCTTGGGGCAGTTGTTAAGTTCAAATGCTTTATTTGTAAATCTGCCTGTCCCTGTCCTTATACTCGTGTGCTATTGTGCCTGCCTGTGCTCCGAGGGACAGAATGGTAGATCAGTGACACTGCGCTATGGTTCCATTAACATTCTCCACCATGTGTTCGCTAAGCCTTCACAGTGTGCTGCAGGAGAATTTCTCCATCCCTCCATTCCTTTCTCTCTCTCTCCCTCTCTCTCTCTCTCTCTCTCTCTGTCTCTGTCCTTACTTTCACAGTCACACTGGCTGCTTCATTCCATCTACATTGTTACCTTGTGTCAGTGGGTGCCTCCTTTCACCCCTTCCTCATTTCTGTGCTGTGAATTTTGCCCGGGGGAACTTTTCAAATCTTTTCTGGAGAGTTCTCTATAAAATGGTGTGCAGAACAACACAGGGTGCTATTTACTTACCCTCACATACCTGTCTGCATCGGTACGCTAACACTTTTCGGCAGACCCGGCTAAATCTACATCCACAAACAACACGGATTATTCACTTTACACGGCCTGAGGAATTATCCACTGGTCACTAATAACGTTTTCTGATTTGCTGCCCAGATAACAAAGTGGAGTCCTTGAGATGACTAAATAATATCCTGGGGATGAATAAACATCATGCAGGAATCAGAAAAAGACAGATACTGTTTCATCATGGAGAAAATTGAAAAACATCCCACCATTCTCACCATTCTCAATTATCAATGGTGTATAAATTTCCTCCATATGTTAATTTTTTTGTTGTTGTTTTTCTATAAAAGTCCTGTTAAAGAATACATGAAACCCGATACAGATTTTCTACATTGCTCTCCTGCTGCTGGTGCTGCACTTGGCCCATAGAGTGGCTGGTTTCTTTTGTACACTTTTCTGGCTACAAGCTTCAGAATCTGATTTTCCTTTACATGCGCCAGCTTCTGACAAGTAAACAAACATCTGAAGACTGCGCCACAATGGGTCCAGCAGAGCAAGATCTAATCACTGGATTGAAAAAAAATGTTTATGCCATTGTGTTTTAAAAGTTTGGAGTAAATTAATTAGTGGTGGTGTTTGAAAAGGATGATTTTTGCAAGCTGACAAGCCATGGGAAAAAATCCGCAATATCAGTTAGACTTACCCTTTGGTGGTTCTTTTTGCTGGCTGGTCAGGAAGTACCAGACTCTCATAAGCTAAGTTCTTAAAAACCTATAGGACAAACAATCATAAGGGTTAGGGGGTACTCAGAAACAGGATGGTCAGATGATCGACAAGCATAACACAAAACAGTATAACCACCATTCCCAGAAGACACTCCAAGTACAACGCAGCCCTGATGAGAATACAGTAAACGAAATAAAGAAGATTTATCACAGAAAATAAATGGAAGATGGAATGAAAACGATTTAATGAGCACTTCAGCTTTATTACATCAACTTTATTTATCCCTGTCTACTTTGTTGTAAATAAATGATGCATCAAGTCTGAAAGTCAAAGTCAGAATAATGGCTACTTCTCCAGACGGCTTTTTAAATGACCACCATCCGTTATTTGAAATAAAACCACTTGCAGCATCTAATCACTTACATTCCCAGAGGGAGCAGGTACATCAGCCATCTAAGACAGCTACATTGCCTGAATGGACGTTCACTTAGCGAAAATTAAGGGATATTGCTTAAAGACCTGGTTCCAATCCACCCAGTGACATTTACTACACACCTATTAAAACCAACTGCAATACGAATCATTCAACCTATTGTTAAAGAGCAGGTTTCACAAGAAGGCATGTAGCAGATGCGCAGGACATAGTAAATACAATAGAAACAACCGAAGTGTTAAAGGATGTTAGTATATCAGAGCTTGCAGGGAAATTCAAATATCCAATCTCAAATAATCAATCCAGACTCTGTCTTGGAGCGGGACGTGAAGACGAAATTGGATAACAACACAAAATTATCTAAATGGGCGGTTAGTGAACTGTGACCCTCTTCGGAGTTTTGACCCACGGAGAATGATGTATTACACAAAAAATGCCTTCTTGTTCTGTCTGAGTGACTCTTTTGTCTGGGAGCGTCACAGCACTCATGAAATGCAACAACAAGCAGGAGAAACTGACTGTCTCTGGCGAAAGAGAAAAATGCGAATCCAATATGGAACGATCAGAATTTGTTTTTCTTCAACTATTGCATTAATTCTTCTCTCATTATGTTTCTATGGTATGGTACAATGCATCTTTTTTTTTTTTTTTTTTTTTTCCCGCACTGACCTTTATGGAAATGACAAACCTGCTGTAGAGCGAGACAATGTTTATGTTTATGTTTGTATTTTAAATGCCTCGGAGACCGAAAGAGAGAGATTACATCTCGGCATTACATCTAGTGCACTTCTGAGCGTACATCAGCGAGGGCAACACGTTGACCCGGAGCAGACCGTTGAAACGTGCACAGCCTGTCAAAGCCACCTATTAAACTGCACCATGTGATGGTGTTTTCATGGATTCTATGGCGCCACTGGGGGATCAGGGATTAGAACCCAACAGGAAGATGCACCAGGTGGGGTTTGTTTTTTTCAATAGCCTTCTGAGCTCAGGCTAAACAAATCCAAACCCCGAAATCAGTTTGGATTTGTTTTATATCCTGTGCACATATTTATTTAGTTTTTTTATTTATTTATTTTTTTACTAGTTGAAAAAGACCCCGAGGACCTCTTTTTTTTTTTTTTTTTTTTTAAAGTTCCCATGAAATTATTTTTACAGGCTCCCAAGGGGCATAGCAAAAAAAAAAAAAAAGTGTGATCACAAGTTCCAATCTTGATGATGCCTCATCCATCCATAGCCAGAGGTCCTCAAGAGCTATATTGGCTGTGCTCTGTTAAACTTGATTCTTAATACAGTTTTATTTTACAGTCTGGTCTTAAACAGCAATCTTTTCCCTCCCCTATGAATAGCCTAATGCTCTCACTGCAGTGCAGAAGAGGTAAAAAATAAAGACCGCTGTCTCCTGGTAACAAGTGACCTATGGTCCAGTAACTATCTGAGGCACTGTGGTGTGAAGTCTGTTCTCTAGGATCCCGAAAATGACAAAGTCGCTATTGGCAAATTAGCAGTGAGAAATCCTGTGCAGTTGAAAAAAAAAAAAAAAGCTCTATTTAAACATTCGGCTTCTTATGAAGCCAGCGATGAGTTTAAATTCAGCGCAAAGTGTGGCGTGTCTTAAACACTACTGTCCACTGACCGTGACAAAAAAAATAATAATAATTTAACCACACTACCTCCCAGACTTCCTAATAATAGATCTCACCATCACCAAAGACAGCGTCTTAATGGCGAGCCAGTTAAAGTTATCCGGCAAGAGAAAAGTCTGCCGGATAACTTTATTTATTAGTATTTATTATTATGGCACTGGTGTTATGCAGATTGTTCCGATAAGATTAATGTTTCACAGCTTTTCCCATATTGGCTACAGAGAGACATAATTTGTCACCGCACCACAGTTGGTGCTTCCAATACCAGGAAAATTTGGCATGCATCATTTATACAGTACATTGTTGGAATGCACACTGAAGGTCTTTCTGTAAGCTTTCCTGATCCCCAGATATCATCTGTGCTATCATGTCCCTGTGGTAGTCATCTTAGCTCAATAACAATGGGCTTCTTTTTCTACAAAGCAATATTAACCAAGTATGTGTAATCAGGGCTTGTATTCAGCCAGCTGTAAATAAACAAACTGTAGAAAGGTTGGATTTTTATTTTACACAGGCTGACGAGTGGAACCTGATGTGGTCTTCTGCTGTTGAAACCTCAAGGTTTAAAGTGTTGTGCATTCTGTGATGCTTTTCTGCTCATCACAGATGTAAAGAGTGATTATTTGAGTTTCCAGAAATGGATGTTTTCTTTTGTTGTTGTTGTTTTAGTTTTTTGGGTTTTTTTTTTTTTTTTTTTGCACTATTCTATATAAACTCTAGAGACTTTTGTGCAGGAAAATCTCCAGAGATCAGCAGTTTCTGAAATACAAGCAACGCCGTCAAGGTAAAAGTCACTGAGATCACATTTTGCCCCATTCTGATGTTTGTTCTTTATCTGTCTCGGCTTGATTTTCTGCATTGCACTGGAATGAGCAGGTGTTCCTCTTAAAGTGGCTGCTGAGTGTAGATGTACGCGGGATTGCTTGGAATGTGTACATTTTTAGCAGGAAAACGATCCATTGGGCATATCACCAGAGAGCAGATATTGGCTATGGGATTCGCATTCTGATTAATTTAATCTCCAGGCGCAAAACATTTACGGGTTTTACAAGGCCGTGCTTTCTCTTCAAGAGTGATAGAAACGCCACACGGTGAAAGTAGTGCTGAATTTAAAGTCGATTTATAAACTGTATGATTATGTCTATTGAATTCAGCACCCACTTACAAGCACTGACTGCTCGAGTGTGTAATAGATACACAAGCGAATCTTGCTTTGATCCTCCATGCATTTTCCATTCAAGTAGTTCTTGATCTAGTTATTATCTCCGAGCGTCGATTTTTTTTTTTTTTTTTTTTTTCAATTCAGACGTTTAATTAAAAGACCAAATGAAATGCAGTACTCTGGAGAAGAAGGAAAAAAAGAAAAGAAACGGGCACAAGGCTCAAAGTTGTAAGTATTTCCACTCAGTAAAATAAAATGATGAATGTCAAATGAAAGCACACACTGTTTTAGAGAAAAGGCCATTAGTTTTCTGCTTCCCTCAACGTGGATGCCGTGAGAGATGCTATTATAAGCTACGGTATAAACATGAAAGCTAATATATTCCAATTAGCAAGAGGAGAGCGCTCATCTAGCCCAGATTATCAGCATCTCTCATGTAATTCAACATCTGTTTGTTTTTGTGTGTGGTAAGTGAAATAGACACACAGAGACCAGTTCAAACCCACAAAAATAATGAAAAGAGACAGAATTAAGTTCAAAGAGATTTCGAAATTGGTGTATTGAAGTATAACCCAGAAGTAGGCCAGAGGGAAAGCAGAGTTCCAGTTAACATCCTGTAGTTGATTATTTTCCTTTCGAAGCATGTTATTAAAATGATCTATCAAAATTTCTCCAGCAATTTTCCAGTTTTAATAATTAAAGAATAACGCATCATGATTTATGTCCGTTATTTAAAGTTAATGTCCATGAAACAAACCGCTTCCTGTTTTCTCTCTTGAAAGTAATAATAATAAAAAAAAAAATTCAGAGAGTACTTTCTTGAAGACTTTCTCATGACTGACACCGGAGACTCCTTCCATAAAAAAAAAAAAAAATTATTATAACAATAAATTAATACAAAATTATTATAACTGTTAAAAAAAAGACTTTTGCTGTCTGTTTAATATTAGCTTAAGCAGAGATGGGAAGTAACGAAGTACAAATACTTCGTTACTGTACTTAAGAAAGAATTTTCGGGTATCTGTACTTTACTTCACTACTTTTTTTGTGCCTACTTTCTACTTTTTCTTCTTACATTTTAGCATGAGAATCTGTACTTTCTACTCCCTACATTTTCAAATCAGGACCGTTACATTCCCCCCGAATCCCCTTCCCCCCCCGGGAATACTCGCCCGGATAACAACCCAGACCCACTCCCGTCCACTCCAGGAATGCTTGCGCTGAATCTTTTAAGGGAACGGACTGAACCAAATCAATTCTTCAAGTGATTCGTTCGTTTCTCAGATCAGTTACTTTCATGTAATAAAAAGTTGAGTCAATCCTTTAACTTTTACTAGAGTATTTTTGAACAAAGATATCTATACTTTTACTTGAGTAAAGAATGTGTGTACTCTTGACACCTCTGAGTTTAAGATTATATGGACCATACAGGTTCTTGAGAATCAGTTGTAACCATACTTGTTAAAATGTACATTGAAAATCTTGTGCAAAGACTTCGGAATGATGAAAATAAATGTTTCTACATAAAACATGCTATAAAAAAATCAGTAAAGAGTAATAAAGGAAACAAATCAGTATCTGATGTGACAACATACTGCTTTCAAAAAATAGTCTCAGGTACATTTTGTGTGCTTTTATAAGGAAATAAGCTGGCAAGATTTGCTGAGCATCTTGCAGAATCAGTCACAGTTCTTTAAAACTGTCACAATTGCCTTTTTATTTTTTTTTGCATGCAAGACACAGGAGCCTTCATTATGTTTTTTTTTTTTTTTTTTTTTAGATGAAAGATGATCTATTATGTAACATGTTTCATTCTTTCCAGACATACAAAAATTTCTCTGCAACATTTAATTTTGTCCTGGAAAACTAATGTTCGGAAATATAAAATGACTTGATAATGTAGAAGTCATAAAATAATTTTTTTACAAAGTTTGTATTATAAAATATGGTGCCTAAGACGTCTGCACAGTGCTGTATATTTTTTCTCCTTAGACAACAGAGTCTGAAGGATCATCCAGTCTTAAGAGCACATCACAAATCTCTTTTTGATTCACTGTCAAAGCAAAGAGAGCTGATTTGTTTGTTTTTTGTTTTTTTTTTGTTTTTTTTTGAGTCGGTGAGTTTGATTAGCCTAAAGACAGAATATGAGATAGACCTAGCAGCGACTGGAAGTCAACCACAATGCCAGATTGATCCACAGTTTAGAAAGCACTTTTATACTGCTGGAAGAAATATGATGTGCCTTCAGAGCTGAATTACTGACCTAATATCAACATACACTCCTAGATCACAGGAGACTAAAGAGAAATGGGAAACATGTTTAATGGTGAACTCTGGGCTTTCTTTTATGAAAGATCCATGACTGATTTCAGTAAATGACTCTCCTTCTAGCCTCCATTATCACTTGATATAAAGACTTCAGATGCCCTGAATGCCAGATCATCAGTTTTGAACCTGATTCTTTCTACAACAGGAAGCTGAAGGAGTGACATCAGTAGGGGACTTACAGGAAAGACCTTCAGAAGAAGACGATGATCAAGATGAGCAGTTCTGAATATTCCAAAAGCTCTGCAGATAAGCTACATGAAGCCAGTCTAGACTTATTGTCTGAAAATTTTGCAGCTTCTGTAATCAGAAAAGGCTCTTACAGTGCTGCAAAGGGAGAAAAAAATCTGCAGACTCTGAGCCATGTATCCCAAACGCATTGCAGCACAAAGATGGAAAAGCAACCACTGTGTGTGATGAGAGAATAATTATGCAAGGCACTGTGGTTATATAATTTGGAACCATAATTTTGTTTTGTTTTGTTTTTTTTTCCTTTGGTAATGGATTGCAGCCTGTTCATCAGTTTTGTAGCTGATACATATAACTGCGTATTCATTATGAATGTCCAATGATGAATAAACACATTTAAGAGAAGGGGTTTTTTTTGTTTTTACTGTACTAAAGGTTTTTGTTGTTGTTGTTGCTGTTCAGATTTAGAACCTTTAGCTGTGTGCTTGTTGGTAGATTAGTGTAAATTAGTTCTGCTTTGTCAGTGAATAAATACTAGTAACAATACACTCCGTCATGATTTGATTTAATTAACAATACTAGCTTCGTGGTTCAATTCAGTACGATTATGTATATATTCATATGTTAATATTAATATTTATATTATATGAAAAAGTCAGTACTCAGTGATAAACGATGAAAAATCAATGTTCAGTTTCTGTGTATAAAACAAAAAAAAATTAAAAAACACCACCATAGAAATTGTAATATGTCTTAAATATATAAATAGATACATTTATAAATTCCCCACAAAATACTAATAAGTATATTAGTATTTTCTGTCCCTGTACATAAGTTTCTGTCCCTGCAGTAAAATAATGATTGAATTATAGTGAGCTCAGTAGCAGCTTTTTAATAATAGAGCTCCAACATCGGCTAAAATGCCCGTTCTCTCTGGATCTCCGCAGCCACTGTTTCAGGCATTGTAGATCGTAGGAGCACGGGGCTGGTGTCATTTGAAAGCTACTGAAGACCTCTTTTTAAACAGATACAATGTGGTTTCATAACCATATAACCTGTAATACATGTTGGTCATTGTAATCCGGTACTATCAGTCTCTTAGCAAGTGCAGATTCCTGGTGATATCGCAAGCTAGCTAAAGGATGCAATCATGTGACCAGATTACTGTCTATATATCTTAGCTCTATCAGTTGTGCAGATTCAGATCTCTGGTGCTGAATCATTGCAGCTGCAGTACATGCGTCATTAATAGAATGCTGAGTTCCACGATGTGAATCGCAATGCATCATTTCATGATTTATCATCACACCTCTAATAATAAATGCCAATTTTCTTGCGCATACTGATGGTTCTTATGCACAAAGTGTTTTATGTACACTTTGATGAATGAGGCTTACTGATCCCTGAGGAACTCCTGTAATGAGGCTGTGAGGTGATGTAAAAATACTAATAATAATAATAATATTTCCAGGCTTGACACTATGATCGATCATGTAGATATGATGGAAAAAGTCAGCACTATGTGTGATACCTCAGTCAGCAAGAATAGATATAAGGATCTATTGTTTTTAAGCATCAGAGAGAAGAAGGATGAGAAAAGAAAGTTTTCCTTGGTTTCCAAATCCTGTGCATGATCAGCACTCGCAACAATGCTAGTTACAGCAATAATGAAGCCCCGCAAATGAGCAGCAAAATGTGTTCAAGAGAATAACAGCCCTATACATGAGTGCTTCTGCTCGGTCCTCATCAGTCGTCCCATTAACAATCCACTCTGCTCAGTTCAGTTCACAGCTCTCAAGCCCTCATCAGCATCGGTGCTTTCAGGAGTCAAATGCCAATTACCAGATTCTTCCTTTTCGCACATTGGAATTGACTTTTTTTCTGTCTCCCACAGGAAATTAATTTGTTCACACACTCATACAAACAGCGAGATAACCATTTAGTCAATTACACTATTAGTTTTGACATATAAGTATCAGAGATAAAGACCCCCCCCCCCCACCTTCTTGTTAAATCATCACATTGAGGAAAACAACACTACGCCAGACAAGATAAGGCTTCTACGACACCTTGCTCAAAGACCAGGCCTGATTAATAGAGTGTGCAGTTACATTGTAGCAGGTCACGCATTCGTTCCCCAGCTGTTACACTCTCAACACAGCCTGAAGGTAGGAAATAATGTGACACATAACTGCACGGAGAGGTTTCTTGGCTCCTAATGCTAAAAAAAAAAAAAAGAAGAAGAAGAAGAAGAAGAAAAAATCCACACATTTCTTGAAAACTTAAATCAACACGGCAAGGCCTGCTAATCCCCATGGCTCTGAGTCATATTAGGTCTTAACATATGATGAAAAGAAGCAGATGCAAATAAGACTCTAATTATGCCTTTGTCTCGCCATCCCAGATCTCCCAGGTCTTCAAGAAGACCAAGGGAATACCAGGTGAAGAAATCGCATTTGTCCTTAATGTGTTTATACAGTGCTAAATATAATACTAGTTGTGTTTTTTTTTTCCTCTAAAAGAACATGAGTGTAGCAGATATGTGTGTGTGTGTGTGTGTGTGTGTGTGTGTGTGTGTGTGTGTGTGTGTGTGTGAGAGAGAGAGAGAGAGAGAG
>JAOVYU010000034.1:3780645-3796283 GCA_025674565.1 Synodontis membranacea
TTTTTTAAGGTATTTATTTTATTTGTTTTTCAGTACTCACACTTAAGTCCTTGAGCTCACATTCCACAAGTTCTAGTATCTTCTTCATTTTGCAGTGTGTAGGAACTGGAGAAGCCGTGAGGGCACACAGGTTCACCGTTAAGACGACCCATAACGTCAGGATGCCTGAACAAGACAGAAGCACCATCAGAGAAATGCGACTTGCGAATAACGCACAATTATAACTTGAATCAATTCAAATATCCCTAAAGATCCCAAATTCTGAAGTTCTGTTACCTGCTGTTGATCTCATGAGGATTATATTTCCAGCAAAAGTTTAGATTAGACTATGATTAGACCCAACTCCTTCAGTGTGTAAGTGTGTATGATGCACGACACAATGCAGAAGTGCTTTATATAGACGAGGCTTAGTTACGTCACAAAAAGCGACGAGCTTATCTTGCGGAATCTACAGAAGAAAAAAGAGCGATAATACAGAATCCTCCAGATTAGTGAGAACCTAAACTGAATTATAACCAAAGTAGCTTTCATTTAATTATTATTATTATTATTATTATTATTTTTTTTATTTTTTTTTTTTTTTGCTGTTTTTGGTGATAATTCAACCACCACATAAACAGAAATATCTGATAAGAAGGAAGCAGGTAGTAAAAAACCGAAGTTGGTTAGTTTCACGATAATTGCAATGTGCTGCTTGCAACATGCAGCTCTTGCTGATAATTTTAGTAGTATTTTTCATTATCTAATTAGACAAGTGACACGAGTTCTAGTGAATTAGTTCAAATTTGGCACTCTGTTGTCATGTTTTGCTCTTACAATCATATGACTGTTATGATTTGTCAGATTTTGGTAGTTCCTCATTAAGGATATCTCACACTTTATACAAGTGTATTATACCATATAAAAGACTTCATACGAATCACAAGTAGATTTCAGTTTTACGAGGCCGCTTTGTTGATGGGAACAAAGGAGGGGAAACGTGGAAGAAAATAAAAGAATGCCTGAATGTATTTTTCTTCTTCGCGTGATCTTCAGAAAAATCACAATTCCTGCAATAAACGTTAAAAGGATGTCGTGTACATATTTTCATGACCTACCCTATAATGGATGACGATGTTAAACAGATTCACAGTTTATTGGAAAAAAAAAAAAAAGTTGGGATGTATTTTAAACATGATGATTTAGACACAGGGTGGTGCAGGTTACTGTGGCGCAGTGGTTAGCACTGCCGCTTCGCTGCAAGAAGATTCTGGGTCCAGACCTGCTATCCGACTGGGAACTTGAGGAGATGTGGAGAGTTTGCATGATCTCCGAATACCTGTTTGGGTTTCCTCTGCGTGCACCGGTATACTCCAAAGACCATACAGATTAGGATAACTGGCCACTCTAAAAGACCATAGATGTGAATGCGATCGTGAGTGGTTGTCCGTCTCTGTGTTAATCCTGCGATGGATTGGTGACCCGCCCAGGATATACCCCACCTCTCACTCAAAGTCAGCTGGGATTGGCTCCAGCTCTCCCATGACCTGCACTGGATAAGCGTTAAAGAAACTGATCGGACACACGAGTGTAGTTACTATAGTGGCCAGGGACAGAAAAAAAATACTGCTTTCTAAGTGCTGTGGGGTTTTTTTTTATTCATTATCTACAGTGGTGGTTGAAAGTTTGTGAACCCTTTAGAACCGTCTACATTTCTGCTTAAATATGACCTGAAACATCATCAGATTTTCACACAAGTCCTCAAGGTAGATAAAGAGAACCCAGTTAAATAAATGAGACAAAAAGAATTCGCTTGGTCATTTATCAATTGACAAAAATGATCCAATATTACATATCTGTCAGTGGCAAAAGTATGTGAAGCTCTAGGATTAGTACAGTAGGTAATTTGACCTGGCACCACTGTATACCACCTATCTGTCAGGTAGTCTGAAATAGGTGTTTTATGTTTTTTTTTTTTTTTTTTTCTCAAGTACAGGATACAAAGCATAGCTTCTTTTATCCAACAGGACATAAAGATGAGGCTGGATACAACTGAGTCGTTGAGAGCTAAGGACCAAGGGGCAGCTTGATAGAGCAGCGATTTGAACCCACAACCTTCGGTCCAGTAACCCAGTTCCCTGATGCCTTAACCAAAGAACTTCCAGCATACCAGCACGTCTGCGGTGTTTCAAACTCCCAAATGACGTCTGCTCAACTTTTGCTCGCTGTCATTGCAGAAGTTGAACGTTAAGTCACGGCCGTCTGAATTTTTGGTACTTTTCAACCTTAACCAATGGGAGAAGTTTTTTTTAAGTACTCTTTGAACACATATATTTTTTTTTTTTATACTACCCTGGACACCGGTCTCCAAAACATGCATATAGTCAAGCTTTCTAGAAGATTCATTTGTAACCAGTTTGTCATCAGGCCACATTTTACTGTTGCTCAAATACCAAGAAATAATTATTATGCAACAGATTACTTAATTAGAAATATTTACGAGCCTACATGGCACCGACACCAAGAGGCCCTTTTAGGATAACTGACAAACGTGCACTCAACTTGGACACTTTATTAGAAACACCTTTATGTATACTTAAACACATTGCAGCAGATACAGGTCAAGAGGTTCGGTTCATTTCAGAGTGAGGATTTTCCTTTAGCATTACATCAGAGTCTTTGGTGCGTGTGCGTGTGTGTGTGTGTGTCCAGTGTAATACTGATACTTTACTATTACTCACAAAATACGATGTCTGATGTAAGAGAAACAGAACTTCTTGAAAGAATAGGAAGTAACACATCCGTCCCCCAGTTACACATCTTCACCCCAGAGGGAAATTGTAAGTAATTTTCCTTGGAAAAAGCTTGTGATTGCTTCACTTGATGATCCACCTCATTATATCATCAGACATGAACTTTGAACAGACATTACCTTTTAACCCTTATCGAAGCAAAAAAAACTGTGCCTGACGGTTAACGTTATTTTCCATCCGAGCATTTTATGTGGTGAATTACGGTGGTGTACCTGATTCAGATGATAAAATTCCAAGTGAATGTAAGTTCAAAGTAGACCTACCCAATAAACTACGTGTTAGTGATGAAGGCTGGCGGTGGAAGTAGATTTAGGGGTAAAATGTGATACGTGAGTAGCTCCTTTAGGCGTGAGCAAAGCGTTAAAAGGCGTGAATCACACTTTCTTGTGATTTGCATGATTTTTCATGTTCCATGTGTTTCGAAGCCGTGATGCTGAACTGGAATAATGCCACACTTCCTCTGAATGACATAGATGGAAAATTTGTAATCATTTTTTTTTTGTTACTTTTACTTTTTTTTTTTTTTTTTAGGAAAAAATAACGCATTACAACACAAACCAAGCCACCTCGTCCGTGTCCTCGTCCATTACGACACTGACTGGAAGTGGCTTTAAACGTGCAGAAATGAGCGTTGGGTTTGTGAAGCTGAATCTAATCTGAATCTACGTTCTAGGCATTTCCTCATCCCTTATTGCAAAACAAGCGGAAATAAATCTATAACCCGCAGTGCATAATATTATACGCTTAATCATATGAACTTTTATCAGTCATGGTTGGGTCATATTAGGCATGCTCTCTAACAAACTGAGTTCTTCCAGGAACAGGTATACTTATAATGAGACACCTTACATGCACACAGGTGAACACAATTCATCTAACTATGTGATTCCTCGTGGCGACTGGTTCAACAGAACTAATCTTCATAGCAATGGGGGGGGGATACTTATGCAATCATAACACTTTGTTAATATTTTGGATCGTATATTGATTTTTCCCCTCAAAGCTGAATATGAACAGCTTTTTTTAATATATATTTATGACATATAATGACAATGAAATCCATTTCAGTTCCAGGTTGTGAGGTTACAAAATCTGAAAAAGTACAAGGGGGCGAATACTTATGTCCCAGAGTTTGAGAGAAATAGATTATGATCGTTTTTTTTTGTTGTTTTGTTTTTTCCAATTCTAATCGTTAGCAATTTCAGAAATCCAAAAGTGTATTATTTCACCAGTTTGACTCGACAGGGAGGCTACAGGAACTCAAACAGTTACTCTGTACAGCCGTGGTGAGCAGAAAAGCATCCCAGAACGTGCAACTTAACAAAGAAAGAACAGGAATCCGAGGCTACAGTGGGCACAGGATCACTGAAACTGGACAGCTGAAGGTTGGTAAAAAAGATCATTGAAGTTTAAGTGCTCAGCGTGTTGCTGCTACATGATTGGCTGATGCATGAATGAGCAGGTGTACGAGCATTACAAGTATTCAAGCAAGTGTATATTGGACCGTGTGGCCGTATAGTAGTGCAGAAAAAAAAGAAGACGACACATTTCGAGATGAATTTAATCAAAGGTTTATTATACTACACATCTAGAACGATGCGGCGTATGGAATTGAACAACACCACTCCTGTTTTTTAATGTCCAACACACATTTCAGCTTCATCAGTCTTTTTTTTTTTTTTTTTTAAATTTCTGAAATCCAACAACCCAATAACAGAATTATGTTGTGCAGAGATAAATTTTTAATGACTTCGTTATAGGAAATAGGGTTTAGTCTACTGTGCTTTAATATGGTCACTTGGTTAAACCGATAAAAACTGTACTTATACGTGTATTTATCTAGCCAGGCCGTCTACGCGACGAAGCCTCAGAAAAACAAAAATCAAATACCGAAGTATCAAGATTGGATATAACGCATCGCTTATTGTCTCACCCAAAAAAAAAAAAAAAAAACCCTGAATCAGGAAGGTGAAAACAGGGGCAAATTGAGTTACGAGTTTCAACTTCCTACTTTTTTAAAGTCAAATACGTCTGCGGTACATCCCTTCTTTCCCCAAATCATACTGTTATTAAGATGGCAACGAAACATTCACTGGCATTAGAAAAGAAAACACACGCTTGGTCTATTTACAAAGGCATGTTCGTGAGAAAAACTTTTATTTCGAGTTAAAGAAGTTTTCAGTAACTATGTTTTTTTTTTGTTTTTTTTTTATATTCTAACCCAGGCCACCAGAAGGAAACCTGTGCAGTATTTATGCTACATCTTAAATCAAATATTAATTCAGTGTTCTAAATACACTGCAACAATACTTAATAAAACAACATATCGAACACTGATAGTGTTTTATATGATCGCAGAATCGAACAAGGCTCGGACAAAACGAAAATGCTGACGACAAAAAAAAAAAAGAAAAAAAAGTCACCGCTAGACTCTCGCTGAGCCGCAGGTGACCAAAATCAGCGCAAGTCCACTTGTGCAGGGAAAAATATTGTGATAATATCGATTGATTGCCAACAGCATGTTCAAATTCTGAAAACGCTAGCTTATCTCAAAACCGTGACAAAATTCCGGCTTAATCTCTCTATAAACGATCTCAAAATAATTAGACTCTTAAAATATTCATCATTGTGACTTGTTCTCATGAAGTCACTGTGATTACGGCAAATTCGTATTCCAAATTTTGAGATAACACAGAATATTGAAAAAAAAAAAAGGCCAAATGCCGTTGTTAAAATTATGAGATGTCAGAATTTTGAGGAATAATTATTATAAATTTTTGAAAAAGATGAATCAAATTTTGAGATCAATCGAAGTCGAGCTTTTAGGATGAGCAGAACTACAAGTCAGAATGTTAAGATGAGATACGTAAGAATACGTCAGAACTTAGAGGTGAACAAATTCAGAATTTTGAGATGAGTCACCATTTTCAGACAATTAGTCAGATTCTTTCTACTTTCTAAAAGCTACTTTCTTTTTTCCCCCATCTGGCAGAAAAGGGGGTCCATAAAAAAAAAAAAATCTGATAATCTGCAACCAAAAAAAAAGGTCCAAAATGAATCAGATCTTCAACACCTCCGACTCAGAAAATCTGGCGTGTCATTGTAAGACCAAGAAAGTATTCTACAAGGTAAAAGCTACTTTTATGTGCAATTACTGTAACATTCCGGCTTCATATGATCCAAAAAAAAACAACCAAAAAACAAAAAAAGAGCACTTCGCTGCCTCGTGATTGGACCCTGCGCATGCGCTCGTGAGCCAATCCTAGCTTATACATGTCATCGAATGACTTCCAGTGGTCATTGCATCACCGTCCGTGTTAATGCTGAGGCCGGTTTGTAGTGTGAGCAATCAGGATTGCATCAGCATCTGACGCCTTTCCTCTGATCCTGAAGCATGTCAGTGACACGTATTATGTCCTCTTCTGGCACCTAAAGGAGAGGAGTGTAAAAAAAAAAAAAAAAAAAAAAAAAAAAAGGTTAAAGAAAATGAATAAGTGGACAGCGAACCACATAAATTCAACATCTCACCATAACACCTTTCTTCATTTTCTGTTTTGATCTCAAGCTCATCCATAAAATAAATAAATAAATAAATCTATCTATCTATACAAAAATCTTCTCGTGTTTGAAACGGAAATGACGTATGACCACAGACCATATGACCGGAAGCTGCGTAACTCGCACTTAGCCTCGCTAAAAGCCGCTAACACATTCCTCGCTATTTCAACACCTTATGGAAACAGCTCACAAAGTCTGCATAAGACTTAAATATGTTAAAATATAATAAAACCCGGTTACTTTAATTTGTATTCAAGCGTATTTGGTCTCATTACGGTTCGCTTTTTGCAGTTAGCAGTGCTGGCTAAGACAGGTAGCTGGGGTTAGCTAGCAGGCTAGCTGTAGTTCTGCTCTACTAGAAGAGGCTGTTAATTTTGATATCATTTAATAACTCTAATTCTATTCTATGTTTATAAATACTGCATTTTATCTTTTTTTTTTTTTTCCCCCTTCCCTTGCACTCAGTGAGCGGAGCCACTGGGTAATCAGCTAGTAAATAAATAAAGCCTCCAGAGAAGACATTGTTTACTTCTCGGACATTAGTTGCAGTTTCTCACAATCTGTGAGAAATGAGAGGGCGGGGCTAACAGAGCTCCTGTTTGATGACGTTAGCGAATCAGAGCGGGGCGATTTACATATTTAATTTTTAAAGCCCGCCACCAATACGTAAAGGCCCGTCCCCAAACTCGGCCCGTATTATCCCGAGGGGTTTTATAGCATTCCCAAACGGCCCGAGATCTTGCATTATTTACAAAAGCATTTAAAGGAATATTATTAAATACATGCAAAGTTTTTTGTGGGGCAGGTCCACTTTAATAGTTTGCCGGTGAAGCTTAACAGCTGTGAGATTTTTCTTTAAATACATTCATGCAAATACAGCTAAACTGCTCATTTCTTATTGCACAGAAGCACATCTGTACTCTATAAATAAGCATTTTACTAATTTAACAAAAAATAAATAAATGGAATACAAAAGCTGCCTTTCCAAGTCACCGTCTTAAAATCTTAACCACTGAACCTTATCTCTCCTTTCATCTAATTCTGTGAAAAGGATGCTGCATTTAGTAAACTGTCAGCGTTTTTAAGGTCGAGTGTCAAATTATGCATGGTGTGTGCGCTTGATTTGTGCTGCTTGTGCAGTTTTAAGACATCTGTCGCAAATCTTTCCAAGGTGTTTTCTTCCCCCCATACAACTTTTTTTTTTTTTTTAAGTATTTTTTATTTATTTATTTTTTTTAAGTAAGGGTGGAATTCTTTTACGTGAAATAAAAAGTGAAAAAAAAGAAGAAAATTAAAAATGTTTTTATCCCCACCAAAGGGGACCACAAAAATCCAAGATAAAATAAAAAAAAAAAAAAAAAGAAAAAGAAATTTGTTTCATTTCAACTTTTAACTGAAAAACTTTCGGCCCCCTTCTTTTATTTTATCATATAACCTGCGAATTATTGAATGTTAATATCACGCTTATATTATTGCACATGTTAATTCTGTTATATGTCGGTATGCAAAATTCTTTGTCGTCTTTTTTCTCCCATGGGTATACAAACTTTTGCACTCAACTGTAAATGAAGGATGATCTTTGTAAGGGCCCTTAAAAGATGGCTTTGTGTGTGTAAATTCCTGAAACTATAACGCTTTTCAAATTGAAACAGCTTCTCTACAGGCGTGAGACTTTTAAAAAAAAACAAAAAAAAAACCAACAAAACAAAAAACTTTGACTCACCAGGGCATGATCGAAACTGAATGTACTGATATAATAAGCCGAGATATCACAGTCTGCTAGGGGCTGAGAGATCTGAGCTACAATCCCACACTCATCTGATAGAGAGAGACAGAAAGCAAGAGCCAGAGACGGAGAGAAAAAGACAGCAGTTAATCATTAAGTGTGCACTGGCACTGCTCTGTGATAGACCATCTCTTCTGCGCGTTATACAGTAACCCTTAAACAGAAATATGATCTAAATTAAACACATAGTCAGCGTCTGGAGCTGTGCACTTCTAGGGCAAAGTTCAGCAGCATCCCTTTTCTGCCCAGCATGATTATTTACTTAACCCTGTACGTGCACTACGCTTGTTGGTTTTTATTATGTTCCGTCGCAGCTTGAATGGCCTTGTTAATGTGCCTAAAGACTGCCTGAAAGAAAAAGGAAAAAAAAAAAACACAATAAAACAGAGAGTTTCCAAGCCTCGTCTCACCGAAACCGAGAGGCTGGCCTCCGATCCGCACCATCCTCCAGAGCTCGCCGGACGAGCTGGTGAAGAGCAGATCTGCAGGGAACCTGCAAATACACATGCACACACACACACACACACGCACACACACACACACACACGACATCAGGGCTGAGCTGTAGATAAACTAACCATATTCAAGCCTTGTTAGGTCTTATTCAGAACAACTTACTTTCCCAAAACTATTCTAAGAAAATGTCTCTCAATGACCACAAAAACCCCAAAAACCCCTAAGCAATCTAGAAAACACAGTCTTCCGCACCGCGCGCACTCGTACTCTTGCTCTCTCAACAGCAGCAGACTAGCAGCGCTAGTCGTCCACAACATGCATCTAAAGTATGGTACGTCTCAATATGAAAGGAAAGACCAAACGTCTGCTTTCTTACGACAAGGCCGGCCAGCAGGGGCTACCGAGCGACACAACAGAAAAGCATTCGACTCGTCAAATTTGACTCCCGAGGAGCCCAAGAGAGCAAAACTGTCCGTTCTGTCAGGGAGGGAGGGGTGGAATACTCTTTCTCCTCTGTCAATCAGAGCAACACTAGCCAATCATCGGCACCTTTGGGCTCAAGCATGCTGAAGTTTGAGGATAGCGCTCTCCTCCGAGTGTTACGCCGCTTCCTGAAGGCCTCCTGCAATCAGGCAGACGGTTCCGCACTATCGTGGCCAAAACGGAGACGCTCAGGAGGAGGAGCGGTTCAGGACATATTTCACAGCGTGTCGTACTTGCCTAACTATGCACGTGACAAATAAAGAATGCTGAATCTTGAATCTGAGCCTCCTGGAACACGTGTTGGCCACCTGAGCTGATTATTGAGCAGATAAATACAGTTACATTTAACATGCATGTGTACATATCCGGCCAAAGAATTCCTGGTTCTGAGATGCTTTTCACCTCACCATGGTTGTAAAAAGTGATTCCTGTAGCCTTCCTGTACGCTTGAACCACCTGAGTTCTCACTGGAGGAGTCGAACGCCCTCCTACCACCACAAATCATCCTTATAAACCCCAGAGCCTGGCGTACGTGTTACATTTCAAGAGGGTTTCCTGAAGTTCCCAAAGAGACACGACGTTAGAGCACAATGTGCGCGGCAGTGTGGGCCTTACTGTCGCTGTGCTTCTGTATCCATCACGAGGGAGACGTAGCCATCGATCAGCGAGAAGGAGAAGAACCTGCACTCCAGGTCTGCAGTGACACCCGTGTCTTCTTTAGGACTGCACACACGTAACAAGAAGAAGAAGAAGAAGAAAAAGATTTACATACAAGAGCAATCGGTATTTCCTTCACATACATAAATAAGTAGCAATGCTGTTCGCAAGTCAAACTAGAAAAATCACAGGACAGGATAATAAGCGATGATAATTCATTGCTACTTCTGTCCGATTAGCCATGTTATAATTGGACTACACGATTCACACCACAGGAAGTACAGTGGTTCACAGCTTGTGCTGTTTATTCCCCTCTTCCTCCTCCTCCTCCTCCTAATCTGCTTGGTTATTTGAATTTCCGTAAAGAAAATAAGTGACGCGTCGTCAAATTTGAACAAAAGCACAGCGAACTCCCACACGGCCCCAAGAAAGTGCGTTACGGTGACATAAATGGAAGCATGAAATAATGAGTCATGAAACGATTTTAGGAGGCGACTTTGGGTTTTTTTTCCCCA
Organism: Synodontis membranacea; assembly: GCA_025674565.1. Lineage (NCBI taxonomy): Eukaryota > Metazoa > Chordata > Actinopteri > Siluriformes > Mochokidae > Synodontis > Synodontis membranacea. The sequence goes on from JAOVYU010000034.1 coordinate 3,790,893, forward strand.
CACAGGTTTGGGGAGGAGGGGGCATATTTTTTTATACAGACCGTATGTGGCAGTTTGGAAAAAAACAAACAAAAAAAAAAAACCTTCGTATGGTGCAGTTTTCTGAAAACGGCAGGATTTCCTGAGCTGAAGTTTTTTCCACTCTAGCACGCGGTAAAGGTAAAGTTCATGCAGGGAGATAGAGCCTAGAGACGGTCTGAGGACAAGATTTCCGTAAACCTATGCATGGGGAGCTTCAGGAAATGGGTTTCCATGACCAAGCAGCTGCACACAGGCCTGAGGTCACCGCACACCATGAGGAGCTCCGGGTGGAGTGGTGTAAAGCGTCGCCAGTGGACTCTGGAGCAGTGGAGACATGTTCTCATGCTTCATTATCTGGCAGCCTGATCGACCGATGTGGGTTTTCCACGGTTGGATACCAGGAGGATGCTTCCTTTCTGGAACGAGCAAAGTGTCGGCAGTAAAAGGCATAACGATCTGGGGGCTGCTTTTCAGAATTTGGTCTCCGTAATGCTCGTATACGTCGTGGCAACAGTCCCTTTCCTTCTCCAGGACGACGATGCCTCCGTACACAAAGCGAGCTCCGTGAAGACACGGTTGGACGATGGACCCAACGAACACCTTTGGGATGAACGACACTTCATAAATGCTCTTTTGATCAAATGGGCCACAGATTCCTACAGACACGCTTCACTATGCAATACGAAGTCTGTCCCGAAGAGCGGAGGCTCTCCGACTCCATTCACCATACTCCCCAAAAAAATGTGCTTTATTCTTACCTAATGAATCATTTCTTTCACATATCGTGCAGAACAAACACAGGTCCTGTAACCCACCTAAAGACATATTTGGGGGGGGGGGGGGATCCAGCAAACATAGTGATCATGTTGCCAAAACAAAGATTTCTGTTAATGAATCAGAACTTATTACTGTATAATACCAGCTTCTCCTGAGAATCAGAATATTTTTAGCCCTCCAGTTAATTCCCACAGTCGAGTGATGTAATGCTGGCTGGAAGCGTGTGGGTTGCAGTTTTGCCAGCTAAATGCTTCACGTTTTCTTTTTATAAAACAGGGAGGAGGTGCACGACTCCCCCGAATCTCACACACACACACACACACGCGCAACAATGTGTGATATTATAGATCATTATATAATATGATGTATTAATATTACCCATTTCCTCACTATTAGAAGTTTAGTTTAATATCTATTTACTTGGACTTCATGACACGTGCAAACTAAAACATTTCAGGGAAGGAAAAATACCTATGGATCCAGACTTTTCGGACACCTGGTATATTGCAAAAAAAAACAAACAAACAAACAAAAAACAAAACAACAACAACAACAAAAAAAAACGTCTGTATAAATGAATGCTGATTCATTTAATCATTCGTTTCTTCTTCCTACTTCTTCGAGCAGGAATGAAATAACATTCATTTAGATGCAGTTTTACTTTACGGACTTGTTAGTCAGCGAGAAGTAAACCACAGTCATTCAGGCTTCCGTCGACTCAGACGCGAACTCGCATCAGAGCGGCTTTTATTTCCATATATGGGCTGAGAGTTTAAAAGCAGCGAACCTGTGGGAGTAGAAGAGGACTTCGATGAGCTTGGTGGCGATGCCTGGCAGCGTGTCCGGATCCAGACTCATCACACAGAACTGGTTCTTTGGGATCAATACTGGGTGCAGTGTAGAATGAGGGACTGAAAGCACGCATGCGTGCGGGCACACACAAACACACACACACACACACACACACACATTACACTCAGTGCTACAGATTCGAGTTGTGTGTGTGTATGAATGCAGAAGGCTGTGTTAGCTCAGTCTCACCCTCTCTGCCGTTCCCCTGCAGGTCGTTGTTCACATCCTGGCTGTGCACTGGCACCGACTCCCCATCCACCTCCCGGAAGATGCTGAACTCCTCGGCGAGGGTGTGGATCACCACTGACAGGTCTCTCTCTCGCACCTGAGCAACCCCACACACAAACACATTCAAACAGAGAATGAGAGTTACTGTAGAGCAGAATAATTATTGGCATTTTAGGTGATTTTTTACCCAAATTTTGATCATCCAATCGTCCATTCATATCCAACCAACCATTCAACCAACTGTCCATATCTTCTATTGATTAACCATCCTTTTCTCCATCCATCCATCCATCTGTCTATACTTCCATTAATTTATTCGATCTACCCATCCACCCGTCCAGATATCCATCCATCCAACCATACCTTCATCCATCCATGCCACAGTCTATACATATATATGTGTGCATTCATTTGTCTGTTCATCTATTCACGTATCCATTCATCCACACCATAGTCATCCAACCATCCAGGCAACCATGTTCCCAACTATCTATCTATACATCCACTGTTTTATCTACCCACTTATTCATCTTTCAGCATCAATGCCATGTGTGGATTGGTGTGCAGATGAGGAGATGGATGCAAAGATGGATAATAGATGAGAAGCTGGCTCAGGGGACAAATAGATGGATATACTGTATATAAACGGAAAGATGGGTGGACAGTTGGATGGATAGTTGGTCCATCCATCCGCCCATCCATCTATCTACAGATCAATGTTTCCAAACGTCTTATTGTCTGCTGACCATCCATCCATCCATCCATCCATCCATCCATACTCTAAAGATCAATACATTTGAAGGAATACATGTCTGTAATAAACAACTGAATAATCATTATTTCATTTATCTCTTTCATATTTCATTTAGATAACAAGTCAAAGAAACCTGTCGAAACAACAGAAACACTAAATGCCCATAATCATCACACCTCAAATACATACTTCATTCTGCTAATTGTAATTAAACAGTAACGCCGAATGGCTGTTTGAGTAAGTAAAAAAAAAAAAAAAAAAAAAAAAAAAAAAGTCCCATGATTTTAACCTGAAGCACTTTGTTAATACATCTTTTTTACATGGTACAGCATGCTGACTCAATTGGCACCTCCATCTATTTAATCGCTGCCGTCAGCACCTTCCGCTTCGTCAAACGCGGCAGGAAAACATTTACATTCACAAGGAGAGGCTCGTCACTAACACCAAACATTTCCCATGGCAAACTGAAATGTCGCTGGTTTTGTGGAACTTTTACGGGTGTCCTTACTGTGTTAATAAAAAATAACGGAAATCATTTCATCACCCCAAGTGGTCATAAAGAATCTAAAAAAAAAAAAAAAAAAAAAAATCAATATCAATATAAATCAAAATGCAAGCTGTAGAAATAAACCTAAAAAAAAAAATCTATTAGAACTGGGAGGAGCCTTTGAATCCCCAAATCACATTCAGAGCTTGGAGGAAAGATTCGAGATCCTTTATTTGTCACAGTTTGTGCAGAGTTATAGAACATCCATTTACGGACACCTCCATTCGACACTGGATTCCCGATCCGGCTCCTTACCAGGATGAAATCCGTCTGATAGGTGGAGAGCATGAAGACGGACACGTGCTGCTCGGCCAGTGGGGCGATGACGGACTTGGCGATCTTGGTGACACCCACCGCCTGAGAGCTGCTGGAGGCGTTCCCATTGGAGACGACGTTGAGGGGCAGCCAGGTGGAGCATTCCACCTGCAGGTGCTCAGAGGGTAGAAGATCTGGAGGACAATGTATAAATGGATAATTTACGCATACATTTAAATATTTAACACATCTGTCTGGAATTTATACATTTCTGTACTGCTGCTTTGTGATGTGGGTCCTTGTTAAAAAAGTAAATCAAACAAATACATTTGAATTGAATTGAATTGAATTGGACTGAGTGGAAAAGGGCAAGGGGGGGTGAGGCACGGACGTACACGGGGAACTTTAGTGTACGAGGAAATGCCACAAGAGCCCACAAGTGTTAATCATTGCGCAGATCTCAATCGATGGCAGAGTAACTGCTTTCTTCTTATCTTTATGTCGTATTTCAGATGAAATCTCCCTCTTGAACTTTTCTCAGCAAGTTTGTGGTCAACCAAAGTCGAAGCAGATTGCATAGAGTGAAAACTGTCGCTTCTCACTGGGAAAGACTGCTGGCGTTCGTCTGAAGCAATACCAGGGTGAGAGAGGCGCCACCGTACGGCTGCGTCATTCCGTACAGGGGCAAACATTTGCGTTCATCATCGATACCTCTTTCGGAAATTGTCGCGAAGGCCATTTCTCGAAGGTCAAAAAAAAAAAAAGTAACTGGACAAGCGCCAAGCCATGTTCGCCCTTTTTGGAGAAATTTGTTCTCGATTAATACGCAAATTAGAAGCATTGGTTTAGTATGATTCAATTTACCGAGGTGATTATTAGTCTAGTGCAATGCTCTACAGCAACCTCTCGTTCCATCTTAACAACTGACTGCTTTATCAGATCAGCTCTCGAGTTTGATTTTTGGTAAGCCTTTCAACTGAACTAAATTGAAACTGAAAAATGAACTTCTGAACTTGAGCGATTTCAGCGTTGCTGAATGGCTAAGTGAGATCATTACAATCTACTGAAGTGGGTAAGATTGGGATTTTTTTTTTTCGCTTCTGTAGTCAATAATGGACAAAAAAAATCCTGACCTTTAGCTCTAATTTTCTCATATCAAGGATCATCTTGTATGCATCATTGTCATAGTTTGGCTCTTTACGCCATCATTAGTCGGTCAGTGCACGGAGCCACCACGGCTCAAAAACACAGCCGCGCCAGGACGCCATTTGACTCCATTCAGGCAGAAAACTAACTAGAAGGAAATCCAGAAGGCTTCGATTATTAACACAAGCACCGCTCATGCAGCACACTGTTTGATTCAAATAGACTTGTGAACCGGTTCAACTGATATTGTTAATCAGAAGTCAGATGTTTGAGAAGGTCTATGGTCGGTCACAAAGTGAATGTGCACGAGATGGCAATCTACTCATGCCATATGTCATCTCAGTAAGCACGCCCTAATAAATACCATCCAATAGCCTACAGTTTTACTGGACTGAATTTGGTTCTTGCTCCCCTGACTAATACAAGCCCAAAAAAAAACAAGATGCACCATTAATTACAACAATTTCATTTCATTATTTTTTTGAGGTATGTGTTACAAAATGTAAAGGCCAGAATTTTGTATGGTTAAAAATTGTACTCCAGCCTGCCACTAGAGGTCAGCTGCTCACACTGTGCATTTTATTTATTATACATACAGTAGTGAGCAAAAGTCTTAGGCACATGCAATGAAATGATGTAGAGTAATGGTGACTTCGAAAATTATGAAATTAAATCTGTCTACTTAAAATAAAAATATTACAACATGCAGTAAACAGTGATGGACTAAACTAAGCCAATATTTGGTGTGATGACCCTTTGCTTTAAAAAAAAAAAAAAAAAAATCATAGTTCCAGGTACAAATTGTGCAGTT
>JAOVYU010000034.1:4004527-4019118 GCA_025674565.1 Synodontis membranacea
AGCCTTCATTATGCGTTTTTGTCTGAAAAGTGGTCTCTTACATATGTTGCTTTCTTTACTGACATACAAACATTTTTTGGAATGTTGTTTTGGAAATTATTTTTTTGGAAAAGTAATGTTTGGGAATATGAATTTTTGTACTGAATCAATAAGGCAGAATATATATACACACACACACACACACACACACACACACACACACATATATCCGAGAAGTAAAAACTAAAGATCTCACCATCTCAGGCCTTCTGAACTACAAGTACAAGGGCTAATGGTAGCTCAGTGGTTAAGACCTTGGACTATTGCTCGGAGGATCGTGAGTTAAAATCCCAGCACCACTATGCTGCCACTTCTAACCCAAACCCTCAACTACTCAGTTGTTTAAATGTGATATATGTAAGTAGCTCTGGATAAGGGCATCTGCCAAATGGTGCAAGTTCGTCCCATGTCTCTGGAAAGACGTCAAATCAGCAATGGCTACTCGCAGCATCAGAAGTAAACAAAGTATACCTTTAAATGAATTCTGCCGTGTACACAAATATTCGCTTTAGGTGGATCAACATACAGGAATTTGCATGTTACCAAATTTGCACAGTTACCAGGCTATTTGAGGGGAAAATATAGACCACCAGATCACAGAAGGTTTAAGCCGCCGTGATTGAATCCACTTTGCATGTCGAATTCCCCTGGGTTGACAATAACGCAGCTCAAACTTGCATATTACCATTTACAAGGCAAATTAAATGCTGCATAACTTGCTAGTTTCCCCTAGTCATGTCGAAATAATAAACTGCTAGCAAGTATTTAAGTGCTTCAGTAAGCAGGTTAATACGTAAAATAGAAGTAACAGTAACGTACATTTTGTTCATTCTCGCCTTTAAAAAAGATTAACATGAGTAAGTGAGTATGTTCCTACCAAGAGTCCATCTAAAAGGTACAGAAAAGGAAGATAGAAACGCAAAGGTAAATAAAGCTGTGTACAGTATACACAACCTTGCAACGTACAGTGTGTACAGAATAAACAGTTCTGAAGATGTCAGTAGGCTAAATTATGAGTCGTGTATCGTACAGCGTGAGATCATTAACACGAGCTGTGAGGATACAGTGCAGTATTTCAGCAGTGTGTTAGTCTGTGTGTTAAAAAAAAATAAAAAATAAAAAAAAAAAAACCTCCCCTCACTGTGGGGCATCCCTGCTTCCAGTCAATGCCAGAGGGAGTCCCTTGTTTTTCCTTGGCTTCTCTTGCTTACATTTGGAGCTTAGCATGACGCAATTGGCAATTAAAAATCTCCAGTTTGCAAAAAAAAAAAAAGAGAGAGAGAGACAGAGAGAAGAAAAGAAAAAAAATGCAAATGGTTATGTCAACACAAGGCCCCTATTGGTGTCCATGTTAGCAAGTGAGGAAACTGAAGCACCTCTTTTTTTTTTTCTTTTTCTTTTTCTTTTTTTTTCTGCACCACCTGCAGAATGCGCCTCACTGCAGCTTCTTCATTTATTACCCACACACACATGTACACACATGCACACACACACAAGCACACAAATGCAATAAATGCAATAAAGCAAGATGGACATTGTGTCCAGTGGTGAAAAGCAGTAGGACATGAATGCTGAACCTACATGATGGAGGGAGGATGAGTGGAGGGATAAGTGGATGTGGTGTTGGTGTTGGTTGGTGTTGGTGATGGTAAACGGCCCGTTACCTCGAGCGTGCGGATTTCTTTTTGCGTCAGGTCGTTAGATGTGGCACATTTGGTCCTGAGCCCCTCCAGGCTGGAGATACTGATGTCGATCATGTTCTGCACCAGCTCGCACTGCTGCAGGGCTTTCTGCAAACTCAGGTGAACCTCCTCGCTTTTCGTCATCTTTTCCTCATCCATCATGTTCTTGTTGTTGTTTGTTGTTGTTGCTGCTGCTTTTTTTTGTTGTTCTTCTTCTTCTTCTTGTTCTTCTTGATGGTGATGATGAGAATGATGCTGATGATAGATAGAGTAGGATACTTTCTGTCTTAGTCTAAGCGGCAAAACGCGTATGCAAGAAAGAGAAAACGAGATAAAAAAGAAAACGTGCACATCAAATGATTAAAAAAAATTTAAAAAAAAAAAAAAAAAAAAAAAAAAGGAGAGGGGAAAAAAAACCCAGAGCGTGCGCTAAAAATACAACAGGCTCTACGTGTAAGGCGATTCCATCATCCTCCTGACGCCGTTTGCATGATCATCAGCCTACCATAATAACACTAGAAATAAGAGAGTGGGGGGGGGAGTTGGAGTGAAGGGGGGGATCAGATCTTCAGTGCGGTGTCATCAGCATCAGCGACCGTCACCGTCCATCGCGCGCTCCGAGGCATTTCTCTCTCTCTCTCCCTCTCCCTCTCTCTCTCTCTCTCTTCCTAATAATAGCCTACAAATAAGGAATTGATTGAAGGCGGTGTGCTGTGCTGTCCCTAAGCGCGCTGTGTGTGTTTTGGTGTGTTTTGGGCGCAGGTATTCCTCCCCCTCTGTAGCATCCCGGCGCTCCCCCACCGCACCAACATGTTGCCCGTCAATCAAATCCACAGCGCAGCAACCAGCGCGACAGCAACAGCGCGATCCGAGCGAGCGAGCGAGCGGGTGACCGCGCCGAGTTCCCGCGAGAACACCGAGAACGTCTCGCGAGAGCCACATCAAACGCAGTGAGCTCACCGTTTGAACTCAGACAACCTCTTCAGATCGATCTGCGAAAGGCCCTGTTAACAGGCTTGTGCTCGGGGATTCACTCTTATGTTCCTTATTTATTTATTTATTTATTTAAACACTCCACATTTAATGCTGTTCATTTATATCAGGCCTGTCATCTTTGACCAAGCCATGGATAGAACAAATAAGCACAGTGTCCAAAATGGCACCTTACTCCCTATACCCTACAACCAGCAAAGTGCATTGTGGGTGTTCTGTATTATTTATTTATTTGTTTGTCTAAATTTTTTGTGTACTTTTAAGTGGAGTCCGTGGGGTCGCGACCTGCCATTATCAAAAGCTGCGTTTATTACCCCGTTCTTAGTTATTAACCATTGTAAAGGTCTACTTTGTAGGACTCAACCACCTGAATTTGGGTTCCCTTCCCTTACTCCTCCATTTCCGAGTGCGTATTGGAATGCACGGTGGCCGCCAGGTGCCTGTAACGTACCTCCAAGCACTCGTATTCACACTCCGTTCCTTTTTTTCAAGCTAAACGATAAGCACGACCCTTAGCTAGTCTAAAACTTAGCTAGTCAGCACCAGCAAACACCGACTCCTCTTATTTCTTCGCCCTGCTGCCTTCTTCTTTGTCATTCTTCTGGCGCGTCCTTCCAGATTCACGCCGCCGCTTTAAAAGCGTGAAACACAGACGGCTCTATACAGAGGAATCTGGGTTACCATAGTGGCGCAACATGGCGGCTCTGTAGAGGTGGACCCACACCCTACTGTATGTAGATGAGATAAAGGGCTCTTTCTAATCTTAGAAATACACTAATGAAAACATTCTTATGAATTGCATAAGTTTATATTTGGACTATATACTCAATTTCTGCTAATAGACAGCCTTAAAAGCCTGCATAGTGCACCTTTAATTTATTTGTTGAATTAAATGGGTTTAATGCAAACCTCACTATCAGAAACCACTTTATTCTAGCCCTAGGTTGCAGTGTAATCAGGGCCTGTACTGGGAATACACCCTGGATGGGACACCAGCACGCATAGAGTACACTCACACATAATTTTTTATTTTATTTTTGCCAATTCACCTACTTCCATTTAATATAAATATTTATTTTTGAGGTGTGATTGAACTAAAGAACCCAGAGGAATCGTAGGGGAAATGGGAAACCTCACACAGACAGTAACACGAACTCAGGACCAAACCAGGAACTGGGAATCTGCAATCGGCACCCGAATCCAAATGTTAATGACTGAAATACAAGTAGGACTATTAATAATGTCTTGAAAAACTTGAATCTAATGTGCTCTGTTGTTGGAAATAAGAAGCTTTGGGGTGCCAATAAATAACAAACAAAATGAAACATACATATTGTCTTTACACCAAGGTGATCAAAATGGCTGCAAACATTTTGAGAACCCCTGCTCTGGGGCTCTATGTTTTTTTGTTCTTGTTGTCTATAAAAAGTATATCTGCCCTCAAACTGTACAGTATAGTACAATCCCACTATGCATTGATTTAGTGTCCAAATGCCATATCCTAGAGCACAGGTTCCCAGCCCTAGTCCTGAAGTTCTTGTAATGTAGATCTTCTGCATTACATATGTTAGTCTTTTAGTATTCAGCTCACACTGTTAGTTAGCAGAATCAGGTGTGTTAAAAGCAGAGAAAATACTAAAATGTGCAAAACACCTAAATACTATATCACGATTTGGGTGCTGGTTCAGGCATAAAGAAATAGTGAATTATAGTTATTCAGCATCCAGGTTACATTGTTTGGATGTGTGCATATTGCTATGCATTGTGGGATATTCAGAGTGTACCAGATATTCTACACTACATTCTACAGAAATGTTCTTTTTATGGGTTCTGATACTAGGCATTTTTGCAAGTTTTTTTTTTTTTTTTAATGTTGATATGGAAAAAAAGCTGCTCACTCGATGGACACACTGTAACCATATCAACGCTTATACCAGCCTTAACTACTTATTTGTTGATGAACTGGCCTAGTTTGCTATTTTGATTAGTAGTAGTAATAAAGATGATATAAAGAATTTAACAGCTTGGCCATAATGCTAAGTAATATGTAGGATTTCCTCTAATTGCAATTGCATATTTTAAAGCAAAGGAGGCATTTATTTAACATTCTTGGAAGGAGTCTCCAGTGTCAGTAATGTATGTTTTGTATCATTCAGTAAGCTTTAGTCTTCAGAAGAGAGGGTTTTGTGATTTCTGGTTTCTTGGTAAGAAGCCACCTTTTGCTAAGTTGGCGAACAACTGTTTAGGGCTTTTATATGAATAATATATGAGTAATAACAGGAAGAATGTTTTTTTCACTGATTTAAAAAATAAAAGCATGTCATTCATTCATTCATTCATTCATTCATTTATTCAGGATATGTGATTACTGGAAGGTAATCAACTTATAGGTGGTAACAGTAACTCTGTTTTGTACTGGGTCTTCACACCATTTTGTTCCTGATTACTTTCCTATAGAACTGCATAACCTGCCACTGATTTTTTTTCTTTACGTAAGACTTTGTCCATTTAAACTGCAATGAAAGTGAGAGAATATCACAAGCCTAAATGCAAGTACTAATCAATGATTTCATTCCTGCCAAACATTTACATACTGAGCAATGTTGAGAAATATATTACAGAAAGGTTGTAGCAGAGTGACTTTTGAAGTCTTGCCGGAAGCTCAGATGCACCTTTCAGTCTTTCCAGTTCATTTAATGCACCAAGACGTATAATGAAATGGAAAAGTATTTTAGAGCACAGCAGTTCTTATGTAACGTCGCCTTTAACCCACACACATAAAATACACAGACCATTGAAAAGTGATGTTTCTGATGGTTCCAGGTGCTTAAATTGCTCTTTCAAGTCTGTTGTAATCCTTACATTGAATACTCTGAAAACACCAGCATTTCGTAACAAAATAACACTATTTTTTTATGAATGCCTACCTGTTTTATAACAAAATTGTACTTTTTGTGCGTGAAGACCTACATAAATGAGTGAAGGTGAAAAACTAAAATGCAATCTTGTCACTTGTCTCTTGCAGTTGACATTAAATCTTTTTTAAAGTGACATCATTTCCAACTCTTATAAAATTTCAATTTACAGTCTTAAGTAGTATTTACATACTTAAAGTAGCTTATGTATGGTGTGAGACATTAAACCATGTGGAACAAGGAACCAAGGATCTGGTTCATGTTGACCCATATGAGGCACTCTCTCTTTGTACTGTATGTGTCTTTTTGCACTACTAGCTTTTTTTGCTGCTACACACCAGTTGCTGCTAGAACAACTCTTCGTTTAAAATTGATGTTAGCGCTATATTGTCTTCATGTCTGCATTGTCTCTATTGCACCGTCTCGTGATGTTTTGCACGGCCCTTAATGTTTTTGCACATGTTCTGCCCACATGCACTTTATATAGTACATGTGCACTTTCCGTATTTGTCCTAGTCTTTTGTGTCGCACCACGGTCCTGGGGAACGTCGTTTCATTTCACTATGTACTGTACCACATGTATGTAGTTGAAATGACAATAAAGCTCACTTGAACTTGAACTTGAACGTGTTAGTGAAGGTTTGATCATAATGAAGGTTGGCAATGAAAGAAAGGCTGTTCGCCAGTAACCAGGACAAAGGAACACACCTTAGGAACACACCTGGCACAGCTCAACCTGCCCAGCAGGCATCACACCACTACATCTCAGCTCCAGCTCTCAGGCTGGCAGGAACACATGCCGCTCCAGCAGGTGTGTAGCTTCTCAATGACCGAACCTGGAAAGGATGTAAAAGAACTGTTATCAGCACGGGGGGAGGGGTACAACATCAGATGCTCATAAACACGATTAAAAATGAGTTTATGTGTAATGTTTCATTCACAGTACTCCTTCATTCAGAAATGTAATGCAAATGCTTGCACTAACACAAGATTTGGACAGATTTACGGTACACGTATGAGCTCACAAAACAAGCTACTACGATCTACATCACTTTAGTGCTCACAGTGACATTGGAGCTAGGCATACTTCACACACAGAACTCCCATGCTAAACTAGCTAGCTAATATTAGCAAGGAAACAAATCCTTATGCTAAATAGACAAAGCAGTTTGTTTGTTTGTTTGTTTGTTTGTTTGTTTTGTTCCACTTGCTAATGGTGGTTATAAACTGCATATTTTACACAGTTTTAGCTAGAGATGAAATTAAATCATAAAAACACAGAGAAAGACTGAAGACTTTCATGAGACACGAAAACAAGATATTCATTGTTCGAGCAAAGTTCCAGGAATACAGTTGATGATGTGATCGAAAATAAATTATTTGACAAGGAAAAGAAGGAAAAATTAATTTAGGGGTTCCAAAAGTATTGACGATATCCTCTGCACTCTCTGGAATGTGTAATGGAGTTTATTTAATTGAGTTTCAATTGATTAGTATATAGCTATTATATTGTCCCATTCTAGTTATTTAAACTAAAATGATTAAAGTGCTTACATGTGATAAACTAACAGATCATTAACCAGCTATTCATTATCAATCCATCTTTACAGCTTCTGGTATGTTTTTTTTTTGTTTTGTTTTTTTTAATAAAGGGTCCTAGACCAATTTAAATAATTTCCTAATTTGTATTAAAAACACATTCATTGTACAAAACTATTATTCTATGCACTTCTTTTAACGAATGCGCAAATATTCTAAATAAAGGCTTCCATCTGTTACGTCACTTCAGTCGTGTGAAATTGTAATGTGGGCGTGGTAACAGAATTAAGTGGGCGTGGTAACGCGGTAGGTCCGCAGCCGTGATTGGCTGGTCGTGCTGCCGTCAAGCAGCGCTCACTGCCGTGAATGTGTTGCGAAGAAAACGCGCCAAAAAAAAAAAAGACATCTCGTGTTGTTCTGTGATTAAACCAAATCGAAATGGCATCAACGAGCAAGCTGCCTCTTCAGGCCAGGAATCTGCCATGGTAAGAGTGTAGGAAATTAAGGTTGCATTCAACAAGAGCATGCGTTTGGTTAAATTATGCTACAGTTGCGTGAGGTTTGTAAGAAGACAACCAGAGAAGCTGCGGCTTAATTACAAGGAGCCATTGTGTAAGGATACATGACATCTAGCTGAATTAACATCTGGATATTGATTTTAGTCGTTTTGTTGTAACTATATTCCGTATTGTGTCCGTTTGTTTTGCTTCATTTTATTTTCTGCGCTTTAATTCCGGATGAAGTCCGCCTCCTGCACTCTGATTGGTTAGTACGGCCGGGTTCTGCGTGTGATTGGCTGGTGTGCTGTCATTGAAGTCATCCGATTGGACAGTTTACCGGCAACGCGGAAGTTGTTAAGAATATGGGTAGGAAATAAAGATTAGCGCGTTTTATTTTTGTGTTGATTAGCTGGTTAACGTGTACGTAGTTTTTGTACCAATCTGCAAACTTCTTTCTTGGACATTTTCGTGCCAGGAGCTACATTATGGCCATAGTTGATTTGAATTGCTGTATCGGAGAAGTTCACGGTCGTGGAACCAAAATCGCTGCTTGAAAATGAAGTTGGTGTCAAATCTCGCGATATTACAAACGACCTCTCGTGATGTTTGTTAATTATTTAATTAGTGGACTCACTTGAATAATTGTGTATTATAATTTGAATATATTAGAAAACAGCCACAGGTTCAAGACATTTATAGCTCTTCTAGTTATTAAACTCAATTCAGTTGTGGCCACAATAATAATAATAACAATACTACTACTACTAATAATAATAATTTAGGAACTCATTAGTACTTTAAATAAGTTTGATAATGGAAGTTTGTTTTTGCTACATGTGAGAAAATATTTCACAAAAAACTGATCTCACCACTGCAAATTTTTGTCTCACTGTTGCAAGATAATATCTTGAATTATTATTATTTTTTTAAATTCTCTTTTCCTGCCAGGCTTGTTTGGCTTGGCGAGTGGACAGGGGTTAATCGTCTGACCGTCTGAATCACCAAGTCAAACTGAATCACAGTTTGCGAACTAAAAAGTCGTCGTCGTAACAAACTGACGGTTGTTGGGCGGCATACATTTAAGTCAAAACTGTCTGATAAATCTTTAAATATTTTCTAACAGCGTACTTCAGCTTCAGCTGGTCAGAATGGTGTCTTGCGTAGGTGAAAACGAGTTCAATTCTGTCTTCTGTTGTTAGTTTAGAAGCCATCTTGGATCTGAAATAAAAAAGAAAAAGTATTACATTTCATATAAGGAAAAAATGTTTATGGATCCAGACTTTTGGGACACCCCGGTATGATGATTATGATGATGATTCCGAGTCTCTGACTTGACATTGCGATTACCGCGACACGTACGAATATAACTCAAAGGCCATGTGATGTGATGCAAAAAAAAAACCAATTTTCAGATTTTTTTTAAATATTTTTTTTATTTTTAGAAATAGGATTAAATTGTGGACATTTGTTTATTTTTTTATTTTTATTTGTTTTTTCTTCTTTTTTTAATTGATTAATTAAACTATTTGTTTGTTTGTTTATTTATTTAGTCAGGTTGCCTTGTGTTTGGGGCAGATTTGCTCTTTATGAGATAGTAGGCGTATGAGATTATCGTGTACTTTAATTTTTTTTTTTCCAGCCGTCAAAGTACATTAAGAGAGGGGGATGGAGGGGGGGGGTTAATACAGGGTGAGAAAAGGTGGAGGAAAGGTTGAGGGGAACATTGAGACAACACTGACTATCATCAGAACAACAATAACAACAACAAAAGTAGACCAGGGGAAAAAAACAGAAACATAGATAAATATGTTGCATATGCATATATATACATCCATACATAAAATAGTATACCTATATATTTGAGCTGATATCTATGTATACTAACACAATAATAATAATAATAATAACAATAATAATAATAATATATTTTTTAATAAAGCTTTGTATTTTTTTGTAGGGTTGAAAAGTACAGACCACAGACGCTTGATGATTTGATCTCGCATCAGGACATTCTGACTACAAGTAAGCAGTTATGAATTATGAGATAAAGCTGTCGAATGATAGACCCTGCTCTGCATATATGGGTTATTGTGCTCACACAAGTAAATGTAGAAGAACATAGAACTGGCCATGAGTGAGACTTGAATTGAGTCTCAGGCGTCTGTTATCTTCAGAAAGCCCTAATGTGACCTCTTTAATTCCCTTCTGTGTTTAGAGCTCGTTGTGTTACATTTGGTGGCCGAAAACAACAAAACATATAGAGTCGTAATGCATTTACCTCAGTAAGGTCCTGTAGTTTTTTTCCTTACTAGTGCAAAAAAAAAGAGAATTGTTTAAACCAGGTTTATTGCATGGCTGAGAACACTCATTTAGTGTGCAGTACGCAGTGGACCCACTGTACATGGGTTTCCGTTGCAGTTTTTCACAAAATACAAGCGATTTTAAAAAAAAAAAAAAAAAAAAAAATCAACAAAACAATGCGATTAAAGCTGAGTTTTATCTTTTGTGATAATTTTCTCTTCTTACGATAACTTTTACAGAGCTATCTCTTTTTTTTTCTTTCTTTCTTTCCAGAACGATAACTGCTTTCATCTGCCCCTCATGTCACGTGACTTAAATGCAAAACACGTGTCTCGTGCCGATCGTTCGAAATTTCGTTTTTCACGTGTTTCTGTTGGTCGTTTTGTTTTAGGTTCCTCGTTTCAAATTGCGCCTTGTGTTGCTTGGTTGTGTTTAGACAGGCCTCTTGTCAGTCATTTTATAGACACTCCTCAATGCCGTGTCACTAAACTATATCTCGGTCTGCTTGGACATATAAAACCGTAGTGAAATCGGCACGCGCCCAGCACAGCTGGATAATCGTCCCGCGAGCAGAAAAATCGCTCCGTGCTTTTCCACAGTGGAGTAAATTATTACTGAATAGGCTTTGGTAGGATGTTTGATTTAGGATGTTTAGTATCATAACCTGGCTTTCAGGCAGCCAAACGGCCTCTTCTAGCGAACTGTGCTGGCAAAACGAATGCATTAAGTAGAGCTGTGACTTCTTTTTCCCCTGAACACGTCTGCATCTTCATCCTCTTCAGTTCAGAAGTTCATCAGAGAAGACCGGCTCCCTCACCTGCTGTTTTACGGGCCTCCGGGAACAGGAAAGACGTCCACCATTTTAGCCTGCGCTAGGCAGCTCTACAAGGATAAAGAGTTCAACTCTATGGTTCTGGAGGTACTGCAGCCTTTTATTCTTAATGTTAGATCTAAGGTTCTTGACAAATAAAAGAAAAAAAACAAATAAAAAATGACAAATAGCGTTACTGGTGCACGTGAATATGTTTTTAAACACAAATAAAATTCGGTAGATTTTAAAAAAAAGAAAAGAAAAAAAAACCCCTAAAAATATAAATAAATAATTTAATACATACCACAAATGTCTATTTTCCTCAAGGTTGTAGCGTCAGCACGGGTAGAGAGCATGCGATGCGAAGGTTTCCTCGGTGTCTCAAGGTTCCCTTTTTGTTTGTGCAGCTCAACGCTTCAGACGATCGCGGTATAGACGTGGTTCGAGGCCCCATCCTGAGCTTCGCCAGCACCAGGACCATTTTCAAGTAAGAGCAGCACTGACGTCGTTCTGTTCAGTGCATTTTTACCGATCTTCAGAATGTGAATCAGAGCAATACAGTCTGTTCACCTATATCATCTACATCTGTATATTATAAGATCGTCATTATAAGTCACTCAAATATGTTAAGCCTTTGATTTGTTATTTTTAATCCATAAATAATTGAATTAAAATACATTTAATTGCCCACCGTTCACACTTCTATTGTACTGTGAAAAAATGTATTCTTTTGAAGCAGGTGTTTTTTTAACCCCCCCCCAGTATTGAGCACAATTTTTGTGATAACATCGAAAAAATTATAGTACAACATTTAATGAGTAGAAAAATAATAACACAGCTGTGTTTTGCATAGTCGTTTTTTTTCCTCTCTTTCAATTACTACATTTAAAAACTTATCCCTGCGATGTTGACATTTGTGTAAATTTGTGTAGCTCATTATGTTTGCTTATTTGCCCCTAGTGTAGCATCTCTTGGTTTTTGTTCTTATTGTTTATCGTGTGCTGTGTAGGAAGGGTTTTAAGTTGGTGATTCTGGACGAGGCGGATGCCATGACCCAGGACGCTCAGAACGCTTTAAGGAGAGGTACTGAACCATCTGCCCCTCTAGCAGCTCACCTGCTGGGCTTCCACATGGTCCTGTGTCCAAATCAAAGTGTCTGCCTTTAAATTCACCCACCAAACACACGGCCCGAGTCACAGTGAATAGAAAAGGATTTAAAGGAGCTGCTATCGTTAAACTCTCTCTCTCTCTCTCTCTCTCTCTCTCTCTCTCTCTCTCTCTCTCTCTCTCTCTGTCTTTCTCTTTCTATTTGTGTTTCTTTCTCTGTCTGTCTCTGTGTCTTTCATGTCCTCTCTATTCTTCACCGTGTCTCTGCCTTGCTATATCTGTCTCACTCTTTCTCTTCTCGCCTCTCTTCTGTCTTGCCTCTCTTCTCTTTTGCTCACTCCTCTGTCTTCTCTCTTCTGTCTCTTGCTGCCTCTCTTCGGGCTTTTCTCTGTCTGTCTCTCGCTTTCACTTTTGTTTTCTTTCTTGCTCTTACTCTTACACTCTCTCTTTCTTTCTGTCTGTCTCTTGCTTTTTTTTGTCTGTCTTGCTCCTGTTGTTTTCTGTCTCCCTCTCTCTGTCTCCCTCTCTCACATTCCTGGTCTCTCTCTCCCCTACACTCTCCTCCCTCTCTCTTCCTCTCTCTTCCTCTCTCTCTCTCCTTCTCTTTTTTGTCTGTCTCGTGCTCTGTCTCTCATTTTCTGCCTCTCTCCCTCACCTACCCTCTCACCTACCCTCTCTCCTGCTCTCTCTCCTGTTCTCTCTCTCCCCTGCACAATCTCTTTTTTCTCTCTCTCCGCTCTCTCTTCCCTATCGCTCTCCTGTTCTCTCTCTCTCTCTCTCTCTCTCTCTCTCTCTCTGCAGTGATTGAGAAGTTCACAGAGAACACTCGGTTCTGTCTGATCTGTAACTACCTTTCTAAAATCATCCCTGCGCTGCAGTCTCGATGCACACGGTTCCGATTCGGACCCCTGTCCCAGACCCAGATGATCCCCAGACTCGAGCACGTCATCCAGCAGGAGAGGTGAAGCTCAGTGACTCGGAGTGTATTTGCTTGCACAGTCCATGCTTTCAGAATTGCACAGTTAAAAGGTGCCGTCTGTAATATTTCAGTGTCTCTGGATATGTCACCATCAGATGAGACACAAATTTACAACATTGCTCTGAATTGAATCTGGAAACTTTATTGATTTTTTTTTTTTTTTTTTTTTTTTACTTCCTCTTCCCTGTAAGGCAACTCCTCAAACTTTTCAGTCCTGCTATTTATGAACACATTCATGAATATTTTAGTTGATTTTTTTTTTTTTTTGTTTTGTTTTCTGTTTCTTTCAGCATCGACATCACTCCAGATGGCATGAAGGCTATTGTGACCCTGTCGACAGGAGACATGAGGCGATCACTGAACATTCTACAGGTGCTCTTGTGTTCGAAATAAATAAGAATGAAACACTCGGGAGTAAAATAATCAGCCAAAAAAAAAAAAAAACGGGAATTCTCATCATTATCAGAATCATATTTCCTCCATTTATCGTTCTGCTTAATGTTCTTAGTTCCTGATATTGCTTACATTATAGCAGATATAAAGTTGTTCAGTTCCTATCTGTAGGTTTTTTTTTTTCCCCTCTTGAAATTAACAAGCATGTTCACTGAAGAAGAAAATCCCTGTGATTGTCGTCTGTACAGAGCACCCATATGGCCTACGGGAAGGTGACGGAGGAGACGGTTTACACGTGCACAGGACATCCCTTGCGCTCAGACATCGCCAACATTCTGGACTGGGCCTTGAACAAAGATTTCACCACGGCGTATAACCGTATCCCTAACGCCTTTACGCTCTCCTCTTAGCATTAAAGCCATGCAGGTAACGTGTAAAGATGTGTTCGTCCTTAAAGCAGTGCTAACAGAAATCCTCCAGCTGAAAACTCTGAAAGGTCTAGCGCTGCACGACATTCTGACCGAGCTGCATCTTCTCATACACAGAGGTAAGCGAGTTCGCTGGGTTTTACGTCAAGGCTCGCGCTGAACAGCAGACCTGCGGGTGGTGAAACGAGACACGTTTCTTTCTTTAGCTTGTGCCCTGGAGCTACATGATGAACCTCGCTAACGAGTAAGACATATTTATAGCGTCCAGTTTAGCGCTAGGGTCACCTGACGTACAGATGGCATCACAGGAGACTTTGGAACAACATTTCTTTACAATGTACGTGTATGCATGGAAACATTCTATAGGACATTATAGAATAATGATTAAAGTTGGCATATTATTATTATTATTATTATTATTATTATTATTAAAACGTGATCAGCCTTCAGATTTTTAGGGGGAAAAAGCAAGTTTTGAATGATTTTTTTTTTTTTACTTATTATTATATTTAACATTGAGCCCACCCACATTTCCACCCATGTACATTAAGCTCCGCCCCCAGATCTACAGTAGTCCAGCTAGAGTTGGCATCAGCAAGGACAGTCATTCTCACTCGGATATTCATCTGCATGAAAGCCAAGTAACAACTCTATAGACGTGCAACTTCTGCTCATAATGAGTTATGAGGATGTAAAGGGACGTTGGGGGCGTGGCTATAAAATGACTGACAGGAGACCAAACCAAATACAGTTGTATGTTCTTTAATGGCTTAAACCTTTTTTTTTTTTTTTTTTTTTTTTTTTTTTTTTTTTTTTTAAGACAGTTAGATATTAAATAGTGAAATATTGACTATTGCATCTTTAAAACTGGAACACTGGGGGGGGGGGGGGGGGGGGGAAAAAA
>JAOVYU010000034.1:4123009-4134910 GCA_025674565.1 Synodontis membranacea
AACATGCATCTGATTCAAGAAGTGCATCCGACTCAGGAACTGTATCAGGTTCATAACGTGTATCTGATTCAAGAAGCGCATCTGACTCACGAAACGTATCAGGTTCATAACATGCATCTGATTCAAGAAGTGCATCCGACTCAGGAACTGTATCAGGTTCATAACGTGTATCTGATTCAAGAAGCGCATCTGACTCACGAAACGTATCAGGTTCATAACATGCATCTGATTCAAGAAGTGCATCCGACTCAGGAACTGTATCAGGTTCATAACGTGTATCTGATTCAAGAAGTGCATCTGACTCAGGAAGCATATTCAGGTTCATAACATGTATCTGATTCAAGAAGCACATCTGAATCAGATGCATAGTGTATCAGGTTCATAACGTGTATCTGATTCAGGAAGCGCATTTGATTCAAGAAAAAAAAAAAACCTGACTGGTGATAAAGTCTGATTCAGGAAGCAAACACGGTTCCATGAAGTGAATCTGATTCAGGTACAGCATCTGATTTAAGAACAAACACCTGATTCAGGAAGTGCATCAGATTCATAATTCGTATCTGATTCAAGAGGCACACCTGATTCAGGTAGCGTATTGGATTCATGAAATGCATCTGTTCAGCATCTTGAGTAAAAGTTCCATCTTTAGTGCACTCACATGTGACCTTTAAACTCAAACTGGAAAAGGTTGTTGGTGATTTTGGCTCCACTCTGGCCAGAGAAGACGAACATCTTGTCCCGGCACACAGCTACTGGAAAGTTACAGCAGGACGGGGGAATCTCACCGCTCTGCTCAATCTGCACAGATTATCATTATTCTGATACGCCTTATAGTACTGTTGTACATTGGAGAGCAAATGAAAAGGTAGTAAATGTAGCTTATACTCCAGCTTAATCAGCATCATTAGATTACACGCTTTCTGTTTTAAATGCTTCATCTTGCTTACTTTTGTTCTCAATTCATAGCCTCAAAAGCCTTATATACAGTACCTCCTCCCAGCATGCCTGCTCCCGATCCTGAAGACCGATCGTCCACATGTCATTCAGCCTGATGGAGAAAATCGCTGTAATAACCTCCATAACAACAACAGCACAAACATTTCAGCAACGAGTGCTTTAACGTTAGATGACGTAATGTCTTTAATGTTAGATGACGTAAACGTACCTTGCATTTCCATCATAACCAGCGAAGATCCACAGCTTATCGTTATACACCGTGGCCCCGTGGGCGGAGCGAGCTACTAACCTGAAAGGTCGAGGGAGAAAAGTTTAAAAAGCTGCACAAGTCTCTACAACTCAAAATCAAATTAGGATGCGGAAAGTTTTACCTTCCCTCCACCTTCCACTCTGTCCACTGCCCCGTGGCAAACTTGTACTCGAAAAGATCGTTTTTGTTTTTCAGGTTGGAGTTGGAATAGATATCTCCTGTATAACCACCTAGGATATACACAGAAACACAAGGAGAATAAAATATTAAAAAAAAAAAAAAAAAAACTATGAGTTTAACTTAAAACGCCCGACAACTGATATGTAGTCACGTCTAGTGCAACCAGTTTGGGATTCTCTATGAAAAATAACATAACAAGAATTTTATATAAAATAAAAATTCTATATCACGATGGAAAAAGTGTGAGAAACAGAGTAACAATTGGGCATTGTCGCCACCTGCTGGACAAAGACAGTACAACAGTGTAGTTTTAAATAATGCGTACTATAACTATTCTTTTATAAAGTGCATGCTATGCAGCAATCTGGAACAGGTGTTCTCAGCATTTAAAAAAAAATAATAAATAATTTTTTTTTTTTTTTTTTACAAAAAAGTAATCCAACTCTTGATTATCAGGCTCGTTATTTAAATGTGTACAATATTTTTTTCTAAATATTTTTTAGTCATTTATCCATAACAGGAGCCACAGAGCTTTTTCTTCATCCTGACCGTTCCACTCCCAGAACCCAAACTCATTACTAAAACTGATATTATATTATATATTAAAGCAGCTACTTGTCTGAGTTATTGAGGTTCTGAAGGAAGAAACTCCTTCAATTCAAGGATCGAGTAAAACCATCTACTAACTCGAAGAACTCAATATTTACTTTACTAATTTTAATAATGTTGAGTTGTGCTTCCTGGACCACGGATCTAGAATATTAGCACATTAAGACATACATTTATGCAGGTTATTTTTATTTTGGAGGTGCATCTTGTACTTAAATGAGGATAAAGATTAAACAAAGACAAAACATTTTGTCATTAACAGTCATGTTTTTTAGCTCCTCAACTTTGTTCCCTTTGCATGATGGGATAGGTTAGTGCTTCATACTTGTTCATCATTATTTGAGTGTTTTCACTGATACACATTCATTTGTGTCACTATATGAACACTAGGACCGGACGTACACGGTTTGAGCGGGGAGTAAGACTTGAACTGTGTAACAGAGTTTAAGGTGAAAATTAATATGAAATAAAATGACCTACCAAACACAAACATGCTGCTTCCGTACACGACAGCTGAGTGGTGATATCGGGGAGCGGGTGGAGTCCCGGTGGTAAACGCCCTGTTCAATTAACCAACATCAGTCTTAGTACACAAAGACACATCATACATTATAGTAACTAATAATAATAATCATCATTTTGGGGTGTTTTATACTCGAGTTGTTTGCTGTCTGATCATCATGTTTGACTCTGAACTGAAGCCACAACAAGTCCTAGTTACCCAGAATCTTACCAAATTGCACTTAAACAATTATTCAATATGCCCAAAATGCCATTTCATTGTTTAGTGAGATTTGTTGAAGGATTGAGGCAGATATTTAGAGTATTTATGAAAAGATTTTAGGTGAGACAGACGTCCATGAATTCTTCACTACATGAGCCTGGCGGCTTCAGTGGAAAGCTAAAGATGTGACACCAAACACGTCTCAGATTAAAGACCAAGTGGACATCTTTGCATGAATTTCTCTTTGAGCTGAACAAGTCAGTCCTTTAAGAAGGATCACCAATTAGTGGTGAGCGAAATGACAAAAAATAATGCTTAATATTGACACACGATACGTATCGTGAACTTCAGTTGTGCTCACAAACTGACCGGAAAAAAAGATATAAAAAAGGAAAAGAAAAAAAATGGTCTTGCATAAAAAATTTTTTTTTAAAAAACTTGAAACGCTCAACAACTGATATGTAGTCATTTAACAAGAATTAACAACAATTTGTCAATTATATAAAAACTCTATATCAGGATGGAAAAAGTATGAAAAAAAAAAAAAAAGATCAAGAACAAGACCAAGTGGAAATTTTTTTCATGAATTTCTCTTCAAGCTGAACAAGTTAGTCCTTTAACAAGGATTACCAAATGACAAAAATATTAATTTAAAAAAGAAAAACAAATAAAAAAATAAAAAAACATTAAATGATGTATTCAATGTCCTCCAAAATAAAAATTTGCTTAATTTTATAGAATAAAAATACAAAACTTATATTTAACATTGAAAAAGAGAAAGAAATTTACAAATAACACAGGCCAACAGGTCAAAATCATCAGAGATAAGTTTATGTGGGTGTTGTAGTGTTTCTCAAGCTGATTTCAAATCTGTGTGTAGTTTTTCCCTAACACGTACAGTTTTTGTGATGAAGCTAGTTATATAATGCATAGTGATAGTTGGTATAATTAGCCCAAGCATTAGCAGATTTAACGACAGTTCCGTGTTTTATGTTACAGACGGTATTAACTGCGATTGATTTCAGTTGTTACCATGCCTAGAGATTGTATTAATCATCTAGATAGTTTCTGTTACGTGTGTGGTTCATTCACGACGAAAGCACAACGTCGCCCAATCACCACAGACCTTAAGAAGATATACAAATTGTACTTTGGCTGTCCACTGGGTGACCAATCTAGGGCTCCATGTGTCATCTGCAACAGCTGTTCCAATGGACTGCGTGACTGGCTAAATCTGCGAAAGGCAGCGATGCCATTTGCAATCCAGATGGTGTAGAGGGAACCGCGAGATCATCTGAACGATTGCTATTTTTGCCGCACAAAATTGTGTATCCCAGCCTGGATTCTGCAATAAGGCCTGTTCCTCATGATTACTCATTGCCTGTTCCTGTACCGCCACATGATGGACTTGCTTCTGTAAAAGGTGACGAGGAACACGGTCAAGGTGCATCTGGTTACAGTCCAGAGTCATCAGATCCTGATTACGCGGCCGATGAAGATTCAGAAGCAGAGACTCTTGCACAAGCAGAGCTGAACGATCTCGTTCAGGATCTAAATCTGTCGGAAGCAGAACTTCTTGCGTCGAGGCTTAAGCAGAAGCATTTGCTTGCCACGAGTGTTACTGTAACTCACTACAGAATTCGGGAGTCATAACTTGACGGCGTTCTTCACTCACTGTGCTATTGTCATGACATCAACGGACTCTTCAGCAGTTTGTCACAAGAGCATGTTCCAGCTGAACGGCGTCTCTTCACTGATTCTTCAAAAAGAAGCTTGAAGGTAGTCCTACTCCATAACAGAAATGCCTAACCAAGTGTGCCGATTGCCCATTCTGTCCGTCTATGTCCTCTGACAACATGAAGACACTGCTTGAATCAGTCGCGTATAAAACCCATCAGTGGAACACCTGTAGTGATCTGAAGGTGACAGACGGGAATGCAAGGAGGATTCACCAAATACTGCTGTTTCCTGTGCCTGTGGAACAGCCGATCTACTGCGGAACATTATGTCAAGCGTGACTGGCAGCCACGAGACGCCTATGAGCCAGGAAAAAGCAGTGTCAAGTTGCTGCCTCTGGTTGATCCGCATAAAATACTTCTGCCACCTCTCCATATCACGCTAGGCTTGATGAAGGATCTTGTCAAGGCCATGGGCAGAGCAAACTCACGAGGTTTTCAGTACCTTGCTGAAAAGTTTCCAAAGATAAGCGCTGCAAAAATGAAGGAAGGGTTATTTATAGGTCTGCAGATCAAGTCCATTTTGCAGGATGAAGACTTCAAACAAACTCCCTCACTAGCCGAGTTCGAAGCTTGAGAGGCGTTCAAGTGGCTCCGCGAAAACCTTCTGGGCATCCACAAGTCTCCTGCATACAAGGAAGGAGTTCAGCATCTGCTTGATTCCGACCAGAAACTGGGCTGTCGCAGGTCATTGGAAATACACTTCCTGCACTCACACCTCGAGTTCTTTCCAGAAAATCTTGGCATGGTAAGTGAGCGTTTTCATCAGGATATTCAGTTAATGGAGCGTCGCTACCAAGGTTTTTGGAATGACAGCATGATGGCCGACTACTGCCGGATGCTGTACTGAGACAGTCCGGACACAGTATACACAAGAAAATCATATGCTAAGCGTTTTTGAAGAAACAGAGGTAGCTGACTGACACTGATCATTATGTCTACGCCACAGTGGGCGCCTATCTGACTTCACACTGAAAATATTGAAACAGTTGCTTGATTGGTGCCTGCTTAAGCCTGTTTAATAAAAAAGTCCATTGCAAACTAATATTACTCATAATTCAAAAAGTTGATGTGACTGAAAAAACTGATGCAGCATTAAAAACTGCTTTAGAAAAGTGTGTTGTGGTTTCTGATGATTACAAATCTTTTTTTTGTTGACCTGTGTAATTACTACATTTTAGCATCAAATCCCCTGCTTCCAGTCAGTTTATAATTAAACTGTACATTATATGTTCGTGAAAATCTCTAGAAACGCACAGCGTGACACAATTAATCGCAATTTCAATATGAGATCTGTTCCAAATCAGCAGGAAAGAGAAAGGCCTGTCTCACCGACACCACGAGCAGTCCTTTACATCGAAGCGTAGCAGGTCATTAAGCATGTTCTTCCTGAATGAATGACAGAGAGAGAGGGAGGGAGAGAGAGAAAAAGAGAGAGAGAGGAAGAGAAAGACAGACGGAGAGAGAGAGAGAGAGAGAGAGAGAGAGAGAGAGAGAGAGAGAGAGAGAGAGAACATTTTGCTCATTTTATTCGAAGTGCTTTGGAAATCATCCCAAAGTCTAACAGAGAAAATCTGTTAGTTATGACAAATCTATTGCTAAGGATTTTGTAAACTTTTCTTATAATATTCGAGCTGATAAAGTCGGGGTTGATATTTGAAATGTAAAGCAAAGCGAGAGAGAGAGGATAAAAAAAAAAAAAAGTACATTGTTAAAGTAATGCAGTCGTAGATTAGCTTTTGTTATGCAGGATATATAATATAATATAAAAAAGCAGGATTACTACCTATCTCCTTATAATTCTTTACACATTAAACATTAATAATGTAGTTGTTTCTATAGTAACAGCTAATTCACAGAGTGGGCCGTTCCACAGAGTCAAAGACAGTCCAAGTCTCTGATCTTTTCTATAAATATCATAATTTAATATTCTCTGTAACTGGACAAGTTGCATTTTTGTCTCGTCAACTTCAAGACGGGGAAAAAAATACAAAAATGCCGGTAAGAGACCGACTGATTATAGCTACTGTAACAGGAACTAACCAGCTCCAGGATCCCACTGTCCTGGGAACAAAGTAAGCTTCAGGAAGACATGGGTTGGAGAGGAAGGAGGTCAGATTTCAATCTTTTGGGGTGAAGTGGAACGCTGACTACGCACACGGATTTGTAGTTGAATAATCACTAAATAATAGTAACTAGGGACTACATCTGGAATGGGATGTTCAACCAGCACATATGGGTGTGACGCTCAGTCAGGTGGTCAGGTGGTCACCAAGCCTGTTCCTGGAGATCTGCAGGCTTTATCTCCAGCCATCTCCGTCCAACACATTACGGTTGGGCTAAAGTCTTCAGGGAGGTAGATCTCCAGGAACAGTGTTGGTGACCACTGCTCTTGGTGATATCATGTGTCAGTTCTTCTCACCCGTTATCCCCTCCGAACACGTAGATGGCATCTCTGTAGGCCACGACGGTGTGCTTGCTGCGCCTGGAAGAAGAGAAGAAGAACATGAGAAGAAGAAGATGAAAAGAAGAGGAGAAGAAATGAGAAGAAGGTGGAGAGGAAGAGGAGAAGATGAGAATGAGAGAGGAGGAAGAAGAGGAGGAGAAGAAGAAGACGAGAAGGAGAGGAGAAGAAGGTGGAGAAGAAGATGAGAAGAAGAGAAGCAGTAGAGGAGAAAAGGTGGAGAAGAAGATGAAGAGGAAGAGGAGAAGAAGATGAGAAGAAGATGGAGAGGAAGAGGAGAAGAAGATTAGAAGAACGTGGAGAGGAAGAGGAGAAGAAGATGAGAAGAAGGTGGAGAGGAAGAGGAGAAGAAGAGAAGAAGATGAGAAGAAAAGAGGAGGAAGAAGAGGAGAAGAAGAAGATGAGAAGAAGAGGGGAGGAAGAGGAGAAGAAGATGAGAAGGAGAGGAGAAGAAGAAGATAAGAAGAAGAGAGGAGGAAGAAGAGGAGAAGATGAGAAGGAGAGGAGATGAACGTGGAGAAGAAGATGAGAGGAAAAGAAATAGAGGAGAAGGTGAGAAGAAGATGAGAAGAAGAGAAGTAGAGGAGAAGTAGATGAGAAGAAGATGGAGAGGAGGAGAAGAGGAGAAGTCGTCCAACCATGCAGAAAAACTACTACACTAAGCACTAAGACAGCAGGTCTCGTCAGTTCTTTACCTTGCCCCTACAAACTCATCACAGGGCGGGAGTCTCCTCCAGCGATGAACGGTCTCAAACGGCCCGAAGTTAAGAGTGAGATATTCCACACTGTCCGAGCAGCTGTGGTCGAAATCCACACTGGGAGCTACTTTAGATTTACAGGACATGACTCCTGGAATAAACCATGACATCCAGTCTGAACACAAACACTAACCCTGAACCTGCCAACTCCCTCCAGACAGATAACCAGCTACACTACCAGCTCCTCCACCTCCTGCCTCCACAGTGCTTTATCTCACACAGCTCCTGGAGCTTTAATCAGCTTTTAAACACGGAGTCATGGAGATGATCAGCTGTCACACTGCCATACTGCTAGCTAGCTAAAACACACCTTTTTACAGGTAGCTAGCTTAAACGCTTAGCTCTAATAAACACACCCTTCACGCGATACGACAAAAATACTACCAATGCGACAAAATAATAATAATAATAATAACGTGGCACTGCTATTTCATTCTATTCTTTAAAAACAAAAACAAAACACACTTCTATTCTGATATCTAGCTAGCCACTTCCTTCCTTAAGATCGGAGTTCTCTTTTCCCACCTGTATTCCGACAGGCTCCGCCCACTACACGCCTTTAGTTGTGGTTTGGGAGTGTAACGGAATACGGGTTGAAGGAAACTTGTGATTTGTGATTGGTCGGCGACGTGTTTTTTTTTTTTTTGCGCCAAGTATTCTTTTAAAAAATATTTTATAATGTTAAAATACGTCAATCATATCATTCTGAAGCAATATATGTTTAGTATTTGTATTTTGTTGCTAAAATTAAAATGTCTAAAAAAAAAAAACATCTATTCAAGCTTCTGATTGGTCAAATATCGTTGAGAGGCGGGGAGTTTTTGTGCGTATTCGTTCCTGATTGGTTATCGTCTGTAGTGGGTGGGGTCATTGAGTCGGAAGTTGAGGGAGGAAGTACTTGCGGATTCAAAACGCGCCAAATTCTGACTGCGTGTAAGAGGGGGGAATGAATACGAGCCGTGTATTAATGTTAGATAATCGAGTGAACAGTTTGTCCGACCTACGCGTATGGGTTAAGTTTATTAAGTTGGAATAAAGTGGCTCACTTTTTTTGTCATCTGCAGAAGTAAAGAAGTAAACAGTGCACTGGGTGGCTAAGCTAAGAATAAGGGTGCTGAGCTGGAGACCTGTAGCTCTTATTGGACATCATCATCATCATCATCATCATCAGCAAGGACATCCTGAAGACATAAACTGGATTTAAAAAAAAAATAATAATAACAATGGTTTTACAGAACAGTGGGAGATATAAAGCAGACCGGGGTGGAGGAGCAGATCAGGACAAACAGCAGTGAGTTACAGAGCTTAAAAAAAATTTACTCACTTACAGCAGCACCTGCTCAGAGTGTTTACATCATCACTCTCACCTCATTTGTTCAGCAAACACTTTGTCACCTTCTTGTAGAGTTTATAAACTCTCTAGGCACCAGGCAGCTGTGAAAGAAAACATCCATCACTTTGCTTTTTTTTTGTGCTTATGTACTGATGTAACTATAAATGGATAAAAAAAAAAATAACAACCTTGGTTCATATGTTTATTGTTGACAAACTAATGGGAAATAATCAAATTTGGTTTGGATTGTAAATCGTAACTGGTTCGTGTTGGTCGAGAGAGAGGAGAAGAGGATGAGAAGAAATGTGAAGAAGGTGGAGAGGAATAGGACAAGAAGAAGAAGAGGAGGAGGAGAAGTTGGTGAGGAAGATGAGAAGATGATGAAAAGAAGGTGGAGAGGAAGATGAGGAGAAGAAGGTGGAGGAGATGATGAGGAGAAGAAGGTGGAGAGGAAGAGGAGAAGAAGAAGAGGAGAAGTAGAGAAAAACGAATGGAAAATAATCAAATTTGGTTTGGACTGTAACTTGTAACTGGTCCGTGTTGGTCGAGAGAGAGGAGAAGAAGGTGGAGAGGAAGAGGAGAAGAAGAAGAAAATGAGAAGAAGGTGGAGAGGAAGAGGAGAAGAAGAAGAAAATGAGAAGAAGGTGGAGAGGAAGAGGAGAAGAAAATGAGAAGAAGGTGGAGAGGAAGAGGAGAAGAAAATGAGAAGAAGGTGGAGAGGAAGAATAGAGGAAGATGAGAAGAATATGGAGGAGAAGAAGATGAGGAAGAGGAGAGGAAGATGAGATGTACAGACAAACTAATGGAAAATAATCAGATTTGCTTTGGATTGTAACTTGCAGCTGGTTGGTGTTGGTCCGATTCAACTGCTTTATTCCGTAATTAATCTGGAGTACGCTTTAGTGACTAAACACAGATATGAAGAGTTCACGGGTCTAAGAGTTTGAGTGAGAATAATGATTACATCACTGTTTGGCTAAAAGTGTAATTATACTTGTGACTAGTCTACTTTAAGAAGAAGCAAAATATTTAATATTATTCCTAGTTTATAATGTTACAATAATGTTGTCTCTCGTATTATGATGATGATGATGATGATGAACTCATTCTCTCAGCACTGGATTATACTCTCTTGAGCGCTACCTGAAACTGTTACTTGCAATAATATTAATCTTTTTTTTTTTTATACATTATTATTATTATTATTATTCTGCAGTACTATTTAGAAAAACATGTGTAACAGTGTCCAATCTAATTAGTGACTCAGATCTAACTGTTGTTTAATTGGCAATGAAATCTTTTTGTTTGTTTGTTTGTTTGTTTGTTTTCACGTAGGGATGACGTGTCTAGTTTGTCCGCCGTCAAGCGGCTTGAGCGCAGTCAGTTCACCGATGAAATGGACGGCCGCTACGGCTTCGAGCGCATGAAGGAGCCAGGAGAAAAAACCGGCTGGTTGATCAACATGCATCCGGTGAGTCCACGTGTTGGGTTTACATGTGTGCAGATTAGAGACGTGACTCCTCCCTCCCTGGGTGTGTAGTGCACTAGACTGTATTTCATGCATGACGTCATCAGTGAGTACGCCGTCATCGGCGTGACCCGGTGTGGGAACTGTGTCGTCTTCAGATCGGCCCTTATCTGTCATCTTTCTTTTTTTTATATGTGTATTTATTAATTTAAGATGTACCAAAAAAAAGTCATGTGTATGAAGGGAACCTTGTGACGTTCTAGGTGTTGCGTTAGCTGTGATCATGTGATCTGTCTCTCTCCTTCCAGACGGAGGTTCTGGATGATGATAAGCGGATGATCAGCGCTGTGGATTATTATTTCATCCAGGAGGACGGCAGCAGGTTCAAGGTAAGAACACGCCCCCTACTGATGGGTTTAATCTCTCACCTACAACCTTTGACTCACTTTCTGTGTGTGTGTGTGTGTGTGTGTGTGTGTGTTCCTCGAACAGGTTGCACTGCCGTATAAGCCGTACTTCTACATAGCAACTAAAAAGGTAAAGTCATAATTCTTACTATAAACATAGAGTGTGAGATGATCATACAGAGTGTGAAGAGAGAGATGATGATGATGATGATGATGATCATACTGAGTGTGATAGACAGAGAGAGAGAGAGACAGAGAGAGAGAGAGAGAGAGATATGATGATCATACTGAGTGTGATAGAGAAGGAGATGATGATGATCATACTGAGTGTGATAGACAGAGAGAGAGATGATGATCATACAGAGTGTGATAGAGAGAGAGAGAGAGAGAGAGAGAGAGAGAGAGATGATAACCCTCTGGATTTTCTTTTCAGAACTGTGAGAGAGAAGTCATCTCCTTTTTATCAAAGAAGTTCCAAGGAAAGATCGCAAAACTAGAGATTGTCCCCAAAGAGGATCTCGACCTGGTGAGTCGAGACTTCTTCCCTCGTTTGTTCATTCGCTTGTTCTTTCTTTCTTTCCATTTCTCATTTATTCTTTTCTTCTTTTTTTTCTTAATCATGTTCTCTATTTCTTTCTTAGTTTTTCTTTTTCTTTCATATATTTTTATTTGTTCATAATTTTTCTGTTCTTTTGTTTGTTCTTTTTTTCATTCGCTTACTTTCATCTTTTTTTTTTGTCATTTTCTTTTACATAATTTCTGTGTTGTGTATACTTTCTTGATATTTTCTTGATATTTTCTTTCTTTGTGTCTTTCCTTGTTTTCTTTTTCTATTTATTCACAAATTTATGATTCGGTGTCCAGTATGCGGTGTTTATGGCGCTTTCTCATGCCAAGTGAAAAGTTCGTTTTGATTTAAGGTGTCTGTGTTTCTGTGGTGTTTAATTTTTGTTTAATCCTAGCCATCATAACAGCAGTTCCCAACATGTATGGTCACAAATGGACATTAATGAAT
>JAOVYU010000034.1:4209395-4222778 GCA_025674565.1 Synodontis membranacea
TCTCAGGTACATCACTTGTACAGAGTACACTCATTTCTATGGAGGGAAGAAAGCAGGTATGAACATGGAAGTCTTATTATTGTTACATTGTTGCTTAATATTGTTTCTTCTTATTTTTACACTGTTTCTGAATATTTTTACGTTGTTTCGTAATATTGTTTCTTATTATTTTTACACTGTTTCTTAATATTGTTTCTTATTATTGTTACATTGTTTCTTATTATTGCTTCTTATTGTTCCATTGCTTCTTATTAATAACAATAATCAGATCTGGTTGCTGGAGTCTATAATTTTCCTGGATTTATTTTACAGAAATTCCTCAGGCCAATTTCAGGCGATTGCCCTTTGACCACTGCAGGTGAGTGTGGAGGGTTTTTTTTTTTTTTTTTTTTAAATGGTGTTTATAGAAATCAGTTATCAGATTTTGCCATTATACATGTGGAGATTAAAGATCAGATCAGCTCATGGAAAAAAAAAAAATCAGAGCAGGCAGATGATTTTGACTCCAAATTCTCATCTTGAATATAAACAGGTTGCCCATGAGTATGTAAAATTCCAAATTTGACTGAAATTTGGAATAATCTGGAAGAGATGTGGAGCATGATTTAAAAAAAAAAAAAAAAAAAAAGGTATTAAGCCGTGCCCAGCGAAATATTATTAAGATGTGAATAAACCCGTTTGGAAAACTGACTTCTGTTCTGGAAAGCATGGTTTTTTTTTTTTTTTTTTTGGCGTTTTGGGTGTCAGTTGTCTTATATGAAAAATGACTCATATTGCGTAATGCACCTTTAAGGCCTTGTTAATTATTAAATCATTGAAAAACCATTTTAGTATACATCAATATCTTAACTTTTATTATACAAGCTTTACTAAATGCTCCTGCATTTTTAATGTCTGTTCTTCATCTATCCATTACCTCTCAGTATTTATAATAATGAGGCCTTTTTAAATGATCTCTTAACCATGTGTTTTTTTTTTTTTTTATTAAGTAAAAAGCATAGCAGCATGCCGAGAGTGCCGTGTGTTCTTATAAATCAGAAGAAAATGGTGATATTAACAGTTGTTTAAATAATCTATCATGTTTCTGCTCGTCTGCTGAGGGAAACTCGGACAGGGTTTTGGTTAACGTGCTTCCGTGAATCACTCGCTCTGTTCCTTTACTTCATCCAGTTAGTTATTGTTTGTTTAGCAATTAAGAATTTAACTTTCAGAACACAGCATGAAATATTTATTTAAGATAGATAATGTTTTCTCCTTGCTACAAATGAGCTTTTCTGATTTTTCCCTCAGTTCTCAGCTTTGCTGGGGTTTAGGTCACGACATTATGGAGGGAACAGAGGTGGTTTAGTTTTAAGTAACTTGACTCAAAAAAAAGAATCATTGTAAAGCATTAATATTAACCATGCTGCTGTTTGTCCTTTAGTTTGTCTCTTCAGCCCTTTGAGTATCCGATGTGCACCGAGGAAGGTGTGGTGTTTGACCTCATGTGAGTATATCTTTTTTTTTTCCCCCCACATTCTAACACATCAGATACATAAAATGACTTTATTTCTAAATCATAACTTTTACAACATTTAGCTAATATTCTGTTCAGTCCAAATTTAGCCAAGACCTGTTTGGCCTGCAAAGTTCTTTTGTCCTGGAGCTATGAGCAGTAATGGAAGCTTATAGATACCAGTTTAACAGTGTGTAAGCATCATCATCATCATCACCACACACTTTGTAGTGTCTCGGGTTTTAGTATCTTGTTTGTCTTTTTGAAATTGATTCACATTGTTATCTATAAAAATGAGCAGAGAATGTCGCAGAGATAAAAGCAGTCGAGCTGCATATTAAATCAGGGTTTTTTTTTTTCTCAGCATAGAGATTAGTCTACATCAGGATCAGGAGGCATGGCTTAAAGGTTGAGGGTGGTACTTTACCTTTTTTTTTTTAAAATGAGAAGTGTGTTCCAGTTCAGTTTAATAAAGACTTTATTATTGTTATTATTATTATTATTATTATTATTATTATTATTATTTTGGCTATATAACAATTTAAATGTTAAATTAGTGGCGTTCAAGCTTCCAATGCTTGTTAATAATCATCATCATCATGATAATAATAATAATAATATAATGAACTTTATTTACATAGCACCTTTCCTAAATTTCAGATGCAGTTTAAAGTGCTTTACGGTGTGAAGTACTGTATATGCAGAAAAGTGTAACAAAAGGTAGTAAAAAATAAACTTGAAAAACCGCAAACAATAGTATAAAGTTTATTCAAAAATAAAAAAAGTGTATGCAAATATATTAAAGCTATAAAAATTTAAATGATATAAAAGTACGATACATTTTTTTTTTTAAAAAGCTAAAGTAAAAAAAAAAAGAAATCTTTTCAGCTGTTTAATCTGAGCTTGATGGTTCCTGATGCTGGTTTAGGGTTAACGTGTTCCAGGAACGAAAGGCTGCTTCATCGCTCTTTTTAAAAACTACATGGAATACGGAGGAGGTGACGACGAGATGACGATCATGAGACGATGTAAAGTCTGAGATTAGAGCATCATTTATCAGGTGTTCAGAGATGTATGAAGGTGCTAAAACATTAGCAGATTTAAAAAAAAAATGTTATAGTCTGTTCTAAAGGAAACAAGCAGCTGAAGTTGATCTGTTATGAGAGCAGAGAGGACTTAAATCACCCGGAAGAGCTTTATATTGCAAAGATGACAAATATTTTGATATAATATTGATTGCAACTATTTTTTTTTTTTTGCTCCTGTTAATGACATGGTCCTTAGAAACAGTCTGTTATACAGATGAAATGCTGTAATTGACCAATCAGAATCGAGGACTCAAATGAGCCAAGTAAAAAAAAATGCGTTCGAGGTCAGCTCACCCCAACTGGGTTTTTCATTTAATACGGGACACTGAATTTTGATAGCAAAGTACATGACCACTACTATAACCAGACAAATCTTTTGCTAATAAAAATGGAAGACGTCGTCATAGATGATGATGATGATGAGGAGGACTCGAGTATCAGCCTGGTGGTAGAAGGGACATGAACGCAACACCTCTGGTTCTACATTCCTACCAGCTTGCGATCAGCATCAGCAGACCAGTGACGTCTACGGCTACGACACCTCTAGCTGAGTGAGAGGGTTGAAGTTCATCTACACAGCTTGGTTGAATATTCTGATTGGTCAGTTATGGCATTTTAGAGTCTGTATTCCTATATAGCGGTCCATTGCTAAGGACCATGTCATTAACAGGAGCAGTAAAATCAGCATCTTGTGTGAAATGATCGATTTGATTTCTTTAGGAAGTATTTGTGTAATCAGCAGGATTGTTTAGTTTCAGCGTAACATGGTGGAATATCGACGGCGTTGAAAGTTCTGACTCGGCGCAATGGCTTCTGGGAAGTGTTGCTGGTTAGTTTCATATTTCTGTGCAAAAGATCCGTTTCGAACAATCTGTAGTTTGCTCAAGAAGATGGTCATGATGCAAACTAAAACAAACACGTGGATCAGTTTCTTGGAATCGAGTAACCAGAGACCTTCCAGAGTCTCCGGTAATGAATGTCTTAAATAATCGGCTGTATTTCAGTCAGTGGGAAAACCGAATAGATTAAATGTTTCACTTATGAGAGCAACACACAGACTTAATTTTGTATTATTATTATTATTTCCAACGTATACTACCCATCAGGACCTGACTTTTTCCCACCGCCAGTGTGTTTGTTCTGCTCAGCCCTCCGAAAGTAAATCGTGTGCGTTCTCTCTCTGCAGGAGCATTGGTCCCTGGATTAAGAAGTTTGGAACGAACCCCATCTCAGGAGAGGTAAGTTCACAAAAAAGTCCATTCCAGAATAAATCCTGTAGTTCAGTGTGAGAAGATATGAAGCAGTGGAGCCAGGAGAGGGCGCTGAAGCTCCACCGACTGAGCAGCTGGGGAGACTGGAGAGGAAGTGCAATTATGTAACAGGAACCAGAGTGGTGTGTGTTTTTAGAAGCTCTGGAGCTTCAGGTGTGCAGACTGTTGCGCTGTTTCGTTCTCCGATCCTGAATTAGGATCTATTTAGCTTAGTCATCTCGGCACATCCTGTTTTCTCCAGCGGATTTGTCCAGGCACTCAGAGTGACCTGTTTTTTTTTTTTTTTTGGTTTTTTTTGTGGGGGATTTTCACTTTAACTCCCTTTCTTTTCCCCCTCTTTTCTTCAAAACATGACAAACGCTCACACATGAAGTGGAATGATGTTTATATAAGCCAGTGAGGGAGATTACACATGAAGTGAAAGGAAGGATAGGAAAAATACGAAGAAGGAGAAATGACACATTCCTGTAGTATAGGACCTGTATAGTCAGGTCCTGTAGATATCAGTGTCTTTTATTATTCTGATTAAATGCGCTCATGTAATTTAATGTCTTTTTTTTTTTTACGATGACGTTTCGCTATGTAGTAAAACTGGAGAGTTTTTTTGTTTTGCTCTGATGCGTCAGTTGGCTTTGACTTAGACTTGGAATTCCCTAAAGCATATTTGCATATTTCTTAATCTGGATAATTCACTTATATTTTTTGAGCCTAAACTATCACAAAAAAAATTACCTTTTGCAAGGAGATTGCAAGTTAGAATCCTGAGGAAGCTAAGAGACAATCTCCCATCAATCAGATGGACAATGAGAGAGGAGAAGAAGGAGCATCCGGGAATACGCAGGAGGAATAACAAATATAATGACTTTAATAATGGTTAATAAGTTACTACTAATTTATAATAATAATAGTAATAATAATAGTAATAATAATAATAATTATTATTATTAAATTTGCTAATCAAGGTTGCATTACAGAACCAGTGCAACTCGCACTCAAAATTAGTCATAAAGCTTTAATCACAAATTGTGCTGTAATATTTATATTCTATTATATATTTATATTTATAGTAATATCATAAATACATTTTAAATGAAGCAATATTAAATCTTATTAAATATTAAACAAGAAGCACTCCCCCCCCCCCATCTAATCACTGTTCCCATCCTGATTAATTTTATACACCATCTCCACATCCCAAAGTCTTCTCTTCTTCTTATAAGTACTTATTAGAGCACTTATAAACAAGGTTAAATAAAGTAAAACACTTCATATTTTTAACCCTTTAAGTTGCATTTAATGTCTCAGGAATAAGTCAGATCAGATTCTTACTACTGTTTATATAAACTCTTATTCCTTTAGTCTCTTTTGTTGGTAATATGACAAAAAAAATGTACTGCTTGTCATGTTACGGAGAAGACAGAAAATCTTCTTGAAGTTCACCTTAAGATTTCCTGAACGCTGAACTTCACCCTAAAGACGATTATACGCCTTTGATAAATGACAAGGTTTTATTTTTAAACTCTTTTTGTTGTTAGGCTTAGATTGCGTTTAAGAGTTGAACATATTTGAACGAGCACATTAATATGTAGCTGTGATTTGAATGAAACTGTTACACACTGGGAATGTGTGCGTGTGCGTGTGTGTGTGTGTGTGTGTGTGTGTGTGTGTCACTGTCTTCCTGTACAGAGATTATGTTTTGGTTCACCATGTGTTACACATCTGTTTGTGTTCCTCTGGATGGTGTTCTACATGTCTTGGCATGTCTGTGTGTGTGTGTGTGTGTGTGTGTGTGTGTGTGTGTGTGTGGGGGATTTCCTGTCAGAAACATTCCTGATTGATCGGTCTAGTGTGTGTGTGTGTGAGAGAGATTTGATGAAACAGTCTGGTCTTGTGGACAGCAACATGTCTGGACTTGTCTCCAGCATACAGTGTGTTAGCATCAGTAGCCTCTGTAGGAAAACTGTGCAGAAGTGTGTGTGTGTGTTTGTGTGTAAAATAGTAGAGAGACCCTTTACCCCTCACCATCACATTCCTCTTTTCTCACAAAACACTATAAATACGTCTTCTAACCCGACATCGTAAAGCAAAACGCTGTCCTGAAACAAGATGATGAGCGTGATGGCGTTGATGGTGGTGTTCGATTGAAATACGAAGCTTTGATGGCTGATCTGTTTGAGCAGCGTTACTCTGTCCAGCTCTCGACTCCTCATCATTAACGGACTAAAGTGCCGCTGCATCGTGGAAGCAAGGACTTAATCCCTCTGGAGCCACTCTCAGGAGCTGAGTGATATAGGAAACCAACAGATTGATACAATAATGCAAAAATGCTGTTATTGAAGTGTTTTTATTGTGGCCCAGGACAGACAAAAGTGCTGAAACTCAAAAGCTTGGCACCTGCACAAAGCCGAAACGTTGTGAAATTAGAGTCTGGGGATGGTGTGCAACAAGTGACCTACAAATACCCCTAGATAATTTATTGAGGCAATCATTAGGAGTTTTTTTTTTTTTTTATTACTGTAGTCGTTAGAATTTCTCGCAGAGCCGTGGCTCTGAGTCAACAGGAAGTGAAGTCATCCACTGTGCTGAGCAGATCGGTGTGCTGGTGTGTTATTCTCGTGCACCGATCGTCTCAGATGCTCATATCCAGCTACTAAGCTGTCATTTCTCATCTCCCAGTGTGGCATCATTCCATTTTCCAAACATCACATCAGCAGCATTTTAAGTGATGTCAGAGGATCCAGTGACGAGTCTTTCATATCTGATGCGATACTGACTCGGACGAGACCCGGGACGAAATGTGATTAGCTGGAAATCTACCAGAGGCAGAACGAAGATGGGACGTGACCTCATGGCCGCTTCATCCTCGTGTTACACTGACGTTCTCTGAGCAAGAAAAAAAAAACGGACCATAAACTCGAAAGTCCGGCTGAGCATGATTATGCCCCGGTGCTGTTAAATTCTTAAATTGCTGTTTTTTTTTTTTTTTCCTCACAGCTGAAAGTTGAAGCTTGCACTTTTGTGAATCTCTCACTCTCTCTGCTCTACTGCAGCATCCTTGAAATCATTTCATCTTAAAACCGCCGCTTGAATAAGACGAGCCGCTAATTAACTGGCAATGCAGAGACCATTAAGTATGCAAATGCAAAAAAATTTTTTTCTTTTTCTTCTACTCCAACGAACTCAGCCACGCAGGTTTTCATCAGCCTTGTCGAACTCAGACGCGCTAAGCAACCAATCGTAGATTCCAGATGCAAGAAATACGAAGCGGACTATCTCTGATCTCCATCACTGATCCGGGTAATCCTTCAGAGCTCGCTACGGCAGTATTAAATCATTATCATGATGTACATCGCTTAACGTGGCATCTATTATATTCCTATGAAAACGTCCGTGGGCCGTGATGCAGGAGCAGCTGTGAGAGCTACAAATAAACACTAAACACCTCCATACTTTATTATTATAGAACCTAATGTCAAGTTTTATGTGCGTGGTTATTTCCTGGAGGCCCCCCCCCCCCTTCCCGAGGCAGTTTTTCTCTTATCATATGACAGCTTCAAACACACGCTGCCTCTGAGGCATGAAAAATAAGCGCTATCCATCCCTTTCCACATGCATGAGCTGACAGATGCTGGGTGTTGCTGTGATATGAGGCAGACACAATGCTGTCCCTCCCATCGCGTGACCTCCGGATGATTGCTCCACTCAGAAGTCCACTTTGGGCATCATTTGTTCATTGATAAGCTATATCCAGAAACTTTGGATATTGTTGCATCAACATTGTTTGTGTAACCTAAATTTACTTAACCAGCCTTTCACGTGTGACTTAACCATGGAACCGCCTTGTCATTTCTCATCAAATTTGCAACAAAAGATGAGAACCTGCGAACTGCTTGATGTTTCAGGAAGCAGTGAGGCAACACATAAGCGTCTGTTTAATTGTCAGCAACGCAAGGCAGTCGTAGGTGTCTGTGAGCTTGCGTATGCAGGAGAGGGTAGATAAGCAGGTTCGTTCTTGTAAGTGTCTTGCATTTCCCTGTGACACTGGGGTAGGAATTGACCCACACCAAACTTGGGGATTAAAAATACCTGTGGATCTTTTCAAACAGATTTTGGGTCTGTGAAAAGTTCCCATGAGCTGCCTTCAGCAAAATTGACATAAATGCACACGATTGGCTAAATAACAATAGAATATCTGCTAGAGTCGATGACCTATGTGTTTTGTTTTGTTTTTTTCCTTCTTTTTTTTTCTCTCGGATGTGCTACAATATTTTTCAAGCACTCTGTTTTGTCTTCTGAAATCCTTTACTTGGTCTGTACCGGACACCTCCTCTTGTAATGTATCTTAACGTTCCCTCTTTGCTAGTGATCCAATTGGGAAGCCGAAGAAATGCAGCGTACAAGCGCAAGAGGTTCTTTAGTGAACTGACACTACTGACAGCATCGGTGACTACCCTCACTTATTCATGCTCTGTGAACTCGAGTGATAATCTGCTCTGCTCCTCATCTTTTTTAGAAACTCGAGGCCAAGTCCCTGATCAAGCTGAACTTCAGCAAGAACAACGAAGGTAGGTTTTATCTTTCCGTCATACACAAGGAGCGATTAAAAAATAAATAAATAAATAAAAAATAAAACATATTTACAGCTGTTTAACAGTCTCTGTGTGTGTGTGTGTGTTCAGGGAAGTACCACTGCCCCGTTCTGTACACCGTCTTCACTAACAACTCGCACATCGTAGCCAACAAAGTTACCGGGAACGTCTTCTCGTACGAGGTGTGTTAG
The DNA here is from genome assembly GCA_025674565.1 of Synodontis membranacea. Lineage (NCBI taxonomy): Eukaryota > Metazoa > Chordata > Actinopteri > Siluriformes > Mochokidae > Synodontis > Synodontis membranacea. The sequence continues at coordinate 4,218,030 of JAOVYU010000034.1, forward strand.
CGCGACTCTGTGGTAAGGAAGTGCGCAGCTGCATGCGGTGTGTGTGATTAACCCTGTGTGTCGTCCAGGCCATAGAGCAGCTCAACATCAAGACAAAGACTTACAAAGACCTGCTGAGCGATGAGCCGTTTACTCGCCAGGATATCATCACGTTGCAGGTGGGCATCCGTGTGTGTGTGCGCCCATGCTTGTTTGTGTGTGTTTGTGTGTGCATGCCGCCACATGATATGTATATTTATTAAAGGTTCATTTTAGAGAGTGTGTGGTTTTTAACTACACATGCAGTTTGTGAAATTACAGAGCACAGATTGAGTTTTGGGCTGTCAGTTGTTTTTTGCATCGTTCTTGGGATTTTCACACACAAATCCCGCGAGCCGACGGGACTAACCCAAATAGCTACTCTTTACAGCCGTGGTGAGCAGGAAAGCATCTCAGGACGCACAAAATGAGGTATAAGATGGACGGGCTGCAACAGCAGAAGACCACACCAGATTCCATACGTGTCAGCCAAGAACAGGAATCCGAGGCTACTTTGGGCAGTGGTCTTTTTCCGATCTCCATCTGTCTGGTTTTGGTGAACCTGTGCCAGCTCTAACATGCGTTTTTGTTCCTGAACTTTCCACTCACAGGCCAGATCTAGATAGCAAGGGCACGGCCTGGCCAAGGGTCTGTCATTTTAAATTTAGGATCAGACCAAAATGACTGGTCACCCTGGTTTTCAGAGAAGAGGAAAGAAGGACGGATCGAGGCGTTTAGAGAGCGGTTGTGGTGGGGTTAAATGGGTTAGCGCTGATGATGGCGTGAAGGAGACAGGGTCGTGTGAAGCTCGCGTGTGTTTGGACAGAGGGGGAAGAATGTGATTAGTACTTTGGGGTTAAATAGGTTGAATGCTGAGGTCAGGTTAAAAATGTTTGGGTGTTATTTTGGTATTGGAAAAAATGTGTACTTTATTTTGGGACTGGAAAATATTTCAGGGGTTTATTCTGGTATTGGAAAGTGTGTGTGTGTGTGTGTGTGTGTGTGTGTGTGTAAGTATGTGTGTAAGTGTGTGTGTGGGGGGGATCAGTGGAATCATGCCGATGAGTGCCCTGCTGGAGTCGTGTTTCACAGTTTGACCCGTTTGGCTCTGATACACTGATTGTTGGGTCATGTGTGTGTGTGTGTGTGTGTGTGTGTGTGTGTGTGTGAGAGAGAGAGAAAGAGAGAAAGAGAGACAGAGTGTGTGTGTGTGTGTGTGTGAGAGAGAGAGGGAGAGAGAGAGAAAGAGAGACAGAGTGTGTGTGTGTGTGTGTGTGTGTGTGTGTGTGTGTGTGTGTGTGAGTGAAGACAGGGGTTTGACTATTTGTGTACTTGGACGAATACCCAAACTGTCCAGTCAGCCATATCGCGTTCCCATCACACTCAAGCCCTTAGCCAAAACTGATTCGTCCCACTGCCCTTGAGCTACTTTACTGTATGTGTGCGTGCATGTGCGTGTGTGTGTGCGTGCATCAATGTGCGTGCTCTTAAGCATGTCTGTGCATGTACATCAGTAGGTAAATATGTAAACGTACACTACCAGTCCGTTTTTGTATGCACCAAGATTTTAAATGTTGCTTCATTTTAACCAAAAAAAAAAAATGTAGACACTCAGTATTCTTTGTTAAAAAATACCATAGAAATTCATTTTCATCATTTGTGTTCATTTATTATCAAGAAAATTGTTCATGTCTTTGATTCATCAAAGTCCTCTAGCAGTTATAAGAGCAGAGCAGTCTTCTTTTTCTTTCCTTTTTTAATAGTTCTGATAATCTGGAAGTGTGTTTGGGATCATTGTCCTGTTTCATTCATCTGAGGTTTATGAAATAAATGGAAAAGTATAAAGCTGTGGTGTGCAAAAAATTTTGACAGTGTGTGTGTGTGTGTGTGTGTGTGTGTAAACAGTCCATTTCTTTTCCTGTATACGTTTATAAATTTTTTAGAAATGACCTTAAATGCCTGTGTTTACATTTCTTTTTTTCTCTTTCCATAACAAGTAAGTGGCTGATATAGGAGTATGTAAAAACATTTTTTTGGAAATATGTCCAGCATGTTGCCTTCTGGTTAATAAGAATAATCTAACATCGAGCACAAAAAAGCTGTAACTTTTTATTTTTTTAATGCTATTTTTCAGGACCCAACGAATTTGGATAAGTTCAACGTCTCCGATTTCTTCCATGTGAAGAACAACATGAAAGTTTTGGATCCTGGTGAGTATTTGTCTTTTTACTGTTGATGGATAATGCAAGTGGCCACTGCTGGTTTTGTTTGTTTATTGATTAGCTATCAGTTAATCATCTTTGAATAAAACTCACCAGCTTTCCCGAGCTAGTGTCTGCTCCTGAATGTTCCTGTACAATGGTAACATAGGATTAGTGATCGTAAATATCTCATAATAACCTTTTTTGAGTTTGAGTTTCACTATTTTGCGTTACTTTTAAGAAGAATCGTTTCCGTTCGTTTGATCTTAACTGCTCAGATGTTCAGTAACAGACGTGACACGACAACACACTGGGATACGGTCAGGCTGGCTGCTGTGATGGAAAAATTAACCAACACTTCCTGACCAATCAGAATTGAGAATTCAGCAGCGCTGCGCAATAAATATTATTTCATTATGATGTGTATTTTTTTCATATAAGCATCATGTGTGTTCTTCCACTTTTAACTCCGCAGTTAGATTATTAATGTCACGTTGCCCTTTTGTGTTCGGTGTCACCAGGTTTTTTTTTTATTTTTTTTTTCTGGTCACTGTTACACGTGACTTAGAAACCAGAAAGAGACACAACAAACATAACAAATCCTAACAAAGCATCACCATATAACAACAAGTGATGAGTTTTTCATTCCCAAGTAGCATTTAAAAAAAAAAAAAAAAAAATGTAGATTATGTGGAGCCATCACCAGGTACGTGTTGTTACTATAGCAACAATGAGGTGTAACACCCAGAGCTCTCAGCGCTGCTGATTGAAGAATTCAACCATGTTGTGGCGTAAAAGGGAAATAATCATTTTCCTACCCTTTAATTCTTTGCATAGCAATTGTAACAGAATATCCTGTTTTTGCGATTGTTTATAGAAACGTTCTGATCTGCTCAGTGGGACGTGTCGGTTCTGCGGTTTGAGTTCATGCTCGGTTCTTCTGTCTGTTCTGTCTGTTCCGTAGATGAGGAGAAAGCGAAGCAGGATCCGGCGTATCACCTGAAGAGCACAAACCTGGAGACACGCGAGACCCTGGCCGAGCTCTATAAGGAGTATAAGGGCGACGAGCTGCTGGCTTCTACCATGAAGGAGCCCAAGGCCAAGAAAACCGACAAATTCAATGCGGTGAGTTCACTGAGCACAAAGCCCTCAGAAAAAGTCTGTGACTTTTTTTTCCTCAAGAAATCAGTCTTTCATCTCTCTTTCTTTCTTTGCTCGTGTATTAGCTTGGGTGAGAGGATGAGAGCTGAGTGAATGACGCAGGTTTACACAGAAAGGACTGCAGGGGTTCAGGGAAGGATGTGGCTATTACACTTTCACATTTTAGATCTAATTCAGTTATTGGACTTTTGCCTGAGAAACACACACTCGGTGATGTCAGTACCACCGAAGTTTTCTAATCATATCTACAAAAGGTGTTTTCATTAGTTTTCTGCCGCGACTCGGTTGGATTCTCGTTCTTGCACAACAGATGCTCCATTTAAACAGATTTTAATAAATGGGTGTAATTGTTGACATGGTGAAGTTTTCGGTGAGGAGATTTATTTCACCCGTATGGAAGGAGTCTCCAGTGTCGGAGGAAAAACCTAAAGTGAGTAGCATGACTAGCTGCATTTTATTTGGACGTATTCACCTTTACTTTTACTTTATTATTTTTTTTTTTATATTTATGTCCTTACACTGGCATTCTTTTTACCCACACTTCATGTGCACTGGAAGTTTGGTAATTATTTTATTCTTATTGAAAAATTAAGATCATAAGCTTTGGTAAAATGTTACACAATGTTAAAGTAACTTCGACATTTGATCGAAATATAAAGTAAAACCAAAAAAATGTGACTAATTTTTTTTTTTTTTTTTTTTTTTTTTTTTTTTTTTTAATAAAGTGACACTCAAGTCATTATTTATTTATTTTATTATTATTATTTTTTAAATAACTGGCTCATGAGTCCAGATTTTAATCTTCTGTTGCAGTTGCGCACACAGTATCTGATTGTACTCTGTACAACACAAACAGGATGAATTGGGTCAGTTTCTCAGATCGGAAAAGATGTCAGATCGGATACCGAGCCAGAGTTTCAGGCCAGTATGAGCCTGATTGCGTTAGTCAATTTCTGATTGGGGAATTTATACTTTAGGACTGTGTGTTTTAGTGAATCTAACCTGCAGACACTGCTGTTCTGAAGAGTGTGTGTGTGCGCATTCTGAGGTGAATCACACAGTAACTGGAGCAGAAGATGCCACCTCTCCTAATTTGCAACAAGTTCCAGACACACACACACACCACACACACTACCAGCCGATGAGGAGATGATGGGAGCACGAGTGTGACACATCAGTCGGTGTGTCATGCCATGTTAGAAGTGATGTGGTGAAAAAAGAACACTGTATTACAGAAGCATGACGTGCCCCGAACATGACTCATCATTAGCCGTACTGTCTCTGTGTTCGTGTGTGTGTGTGTGGGGGGGGGGGGTCTGTCTTAAAAGCTAAATAATACAGTTTGTGCTTTGGATTTCCTAAACTCTCT
>JAOVYU010000034.1:4234475-4258416 GCA_025674565.1 Synodontis membranacea
CACACACACACACACACACACACACACACACACACACGTTTGTCTAGCTGTCCTGGTGAGGACCTTCTATCGACATAATTATCAGTGCTGCTAATTAATGCTGTGCCTAAATCTCACCCAAACCTCCCTAACAGAAAGGAAACCTTTTTTTTAGTTTATAAAAGCTCCAGTTTTCTTTGTGGGGATCAGCCAAATGTCTCCACAAAATCAAAACTATCAGATACTCCCCACAAAGATATAAAAACTTGCCCACACACAGGCAGGTTGATGTAGGAGAGGTCACCTTGCCTGGGTAGGAGGAAGAGGAACTCTCCTCTATGCTTCACTAGATATTCATGTTGTGTTGAATAACAGAGTTACAGTTATTAGGGTTGTGTCTGGACGTGTTCTTAGTTTCGGCTCTTAAATCCAGCAAATTCAGTGTAAACATCTACAGTAAAGCATGGTGCAGGAGTAAAGATGCCAAAGTGAATTCTTTTTATAATTCCCCCGTTGCCAGCCGGCAACAAAGCCTGCATAATTGTCTTTCCTGCCTCGTGTCGGATGTCGTAAAGTTTTGAGGTGACCTCATGTAACAAAAAGCTATCAGACCTTGCGGATTAACATTTAAAGAATGTCTCAAACTGCAGATTCACACGTACAAGCTGATCTTAACAAGTCATTAGATGTGCAATTAGAGCAAGTCCATTGCTGCGTGATTTAAAAAAAAAAAAAAAAATCAATTCTGTGGGATTTTATTATCGTATCGTGCACATTCTTGTTAACATGGCTGATATCTGATGCCACTCTGAACAGTTTAGTCTCCAGACCTGATCACAGATGCGAAAAAATGATCATTTTAGGTAGAAGAGCATCAGTGATTACTGTCGCCCCCTCAGAAAGGAGCGTTATTTTCATCCATACAGGGTCGGAGTTGTGTTTTTTTGTGGTTTTGTTTTTTGGTGCCAATTTTTCACAGATGATATAAGGTACCTGGAGGTGATCATTAGTCAGCCTTGGTTAGTGCTTGATGTTGACTTGATGTTTCACAGCAGTGAAAAAAAAGTTCAGAGCAACCCTCACGCATCTCTTTATTAACAGAGCTGTAGGACTCGTCTGGTTTCAAGATGTTTTCTGTATGGTGTTGGTCTTGTCTTGGTCTAGTGCATTTTCCTCGCTAAGCATTGTTCATGTTCCAGACTGAGTTCCTGAGTTTGACAAGCAGCAAGTCCTTTATGTAGAGATCAGCCTAATCATTTCTGTACAAGATTGAAGCCAACTAGTTGAAGTAAAAAGTCAACTTTCTCACTTTCACTTTGGACAAGGTCTTGACTTGATCTAAGCTAGTACTGGTCTGTAATTTTGACAATGAACTTGACGATGGCAGTCTTCGCTACAGTGCTATTTATTTTTGCAAAAACTACATATTAAACAATGACCCAGGCTTTGAACCACCTTACTCCAACCCTCGAAATCCAGAATTCAGGTTTCACTGGATAACTGAAGTCTGACTTCTAGCTTTTACTTTTATTTGCTGTATGTTATCCAAGAACCATCTACTTTAAGAGATTGAGACTGTTTGACTAGATGTCATCCCTTAACATTTCAAACAAATGTTGAAGATGTTTGGCTTCCTGTCAAAAGCCAGTAGACAGCGAGCCACGCACTTTAAACATTCATGTTTCTGAAGCTTCTGACCAGAAAATGGCCTTTTTCCACTGCATGGTATCAGCTTTAGACTCTCCTCACCTTTCTACAGCCTACACACTGTATAGAATGGAAAGTTGTTAATTGAAGTCACTTCCTGTGAGTGTATAGTAACACCGAACAGTACTTCAGCTACACAGATCGCAGGTATATGATAATTCACTGGTTTTAATATGTGTCCTTACTCACAGCTAGTTAACAGATTTGAAGAGTTTGGGGTTTTTTTCCCCTTTCGGCTCCCTTTAGGGATCGCCACAGCGGATCTGTTTGCCCGCATGTTCCATTTGGCAGAGCTTTTTACGCCGGATGCCCTTCCTGACGCAACCCTCCCAATTTATCCGGGGTTGGGATCGGCACGCAGGAATACACTAGAGTGTGTACGCATTGTGGCCGGTGGTCTCCCATCAGGCCGAGAACAGGCGAGATCGGGCATTCTCAGGGACGCCGCCTGCACAGATTTTAAGAGTATCATCTTTGAACGGTTGACCTTCTGTAAGGTCATATTTATTCAGCTTCAACGAAAGGAGCCTGCAGTGTCAGTGCTTTGGAACAGTCCGTGTAAAGCTGTAACTTTACAGACAGATTACATTGCATCTCAGTAGCATCATCAAGCACCTTTTTTGTCTCATGAACCATGAGAGAGAATAAAAGAGAGGTTGGTGACGGAATGACTTATAGCTGCTATAATATAATTGATAACATGAACTAAATTTCTTTCTATTAAATGTAACAACGAGTGGATAAAAATTGCATGCTGATCTTTGCTAACAATTACAAAAGATTGTAATTGTTAGCAACTTCAGGCAGCAGTAACTCCTATCTTCTTGCCGTTAATTATTTTCCCATGACAGCTTTTGTCTTGTACAGGAAATGGAACTACAGTTTACATTTGCACAACCACAAAAAAAAATCCCTCAGTTTAGATGTTGCATGACTCTGGATTGTGGCTGCATATGGATTGTATAACTTGCATCAAAACTGTATAGTTGTGTATCTGTCTGTCTGTTTCTTGGCCGTGTGAACTCGGGATTAGTCGTCAGCCCTGACGTCAGTGTATCTAGCATGTGCTCTTGCCTATAAAGCCAGTTCCTGTTCTTTGAGCTGTCTTTAAATAAGAGGAACTCAGAACAGATGTAACAACGCAACAAAACACATTATCACCCTCTCACATGTCTGTGTTTATTCGGTTATGTAATCAACAGTGTGAGAGCTCTGCTGCAGCTTGTCTTGCCTTGTTTGATTTGTATTGACAGGGAATTTCATCCACTTCCTAGAATGGTCCTTTTTTTTTTTAATCAACTCCATGGCATGGTGAGGGTAGGAAATGTCAACCAGGCCATCAATTATGCAGAAATATCACCGGGGTAATGTTTACGAGGGCACGCGGCGTTTGAAAAGGCAGATCGGTGAGCGGTAAGCACGTCTCAGTGTGGTGCCGGCAGCTGCCGAGAGTGGCAGTGAGAGGCTGATCTCAGATCGACCTCTTTATTAAGACATTATTGGATTTATTAGGCTGTTAAGGAGGGGGCGCTAATCAAAGGTCACAATGTGTCGAGGGGAGTTTATGGTGCAGTAACTGTGTTGCAGAAGTCTTGGTTAGTTTAGTTCGAACAGTGATTTGGGTGCATAACTACTGGGTTATGAGCATGGATTCATGATCACGCACACACACACACACACACACACACAGAGTGTGTTGCTGAGAGCTGGGCCTCCTGCTGAGCATTTGATTGGGCTGCATGACGAGTTAATTAATCCGCCTGCTTTGGGGGTCTTCAGTATGAGTTTATTGTGGTGGAAAACACTCGCAACAGGGCAGTGTGCACTTCTCATCTGAAAAGATTCCTAATTAAGCTAGCTTCATGCAAAAGCTGAATAATGTATAAACTCAGTATACAAATCAGTTGGCCAATGCTAATATTTTTTTTATTTATTAAAGAACATCATGTCGTTTTGTTTTTTTTATCCATTTAAAGTTGCATTTAATGGAACACTTCTGAAACAACTTCACCAGTCTCTCTTTTCATTCTTCAAGTTAAAGCTATGGTAAGTAATTTTGGAGAAACCAATAAGCTAGATTTCGTAAGTGTCCGAGTGAAAAACGTCACCCCATTAGACAGTCCTCCCTCTAAATGAACAAATGAACGCGCGGTGCCTGACTACCGCTGGAGGACGAGTCCACTTGAGAGAGAGAGAGAGAGAGAGAGAGAGAGAGCTGTGGATCACCTAGCATTATCATAACGAACGTAAACAACAAACTTGGCAATTGTTGGTACTCAAAGCTGTCAACTAGCTCACTAGCTTCAGCAAAATATCTGAAATGATGTCCAATTAGACATGAGTGCGCAGGCAGGTAGGACATCGGGTCATTCATTAGGCCACAGATTTTCAAAACAGTTGATTTATTCACTGCTGTCAGGATGTGAAGAGAATTTGAAAAACAGAAACTTCTTTTAAAATCGTAAGTTTCAAATCGTAAACATTTTAAGTTCAGGTTCCATGGATTACTGCACCTTTACATATGGATTACGTACTCGAGGTTAAATTGTCAACGTATTTACATTTAAAGCATTTAGCAGACACCTTTATCCATAAATGTTTACTAAATCGTTTTATGTGGCCAGTCACTGACTCTACAGATGTTGGTGAATAGAGATGAGTTTAAAATGCTGGTGTATTCCTTTAAAATTGCTCCATCCATAGAATAAAACTTGATGTGAAATGTGAAACACGGGAGCTGTTAGAGGAGGCGAACGCAGCACTAACAGTCAAACAGCCCTTCCTCACGCCCTTGTTTTTGTTTTTTGTTTTTTTTCTTCTGTTTTTTTTTCTTCACCCTGCGGTTATCATTTGCATTTGCAGCATTGACTTTTATAATGCTTGTCACAGCTATCAAACTTAAGTGCGTCAGCGATATTTCGCTATGGGAAATTAAATCCATTTCTCACAGCTGTATTGTGTGTTGTATTATTATTATTATTATTATTGCTGTGCAGTTATGACAAAAAAAAAGGTTCTAATCGTATTCCTTAATGTAATCGTATGTGTTATTGTCTATATTTTCTATTTCGTTTATGGACCACTGCTGATGATAAATAAATGCACCCCTCTGGGATAAGTCTATATTGTTTTTTCTTGTCTAATGTATTCTTTTTCTTCTCTCTCTCTCTCTCTCTCTCTCTCTCTCTCTCTCTGCGTGTGTGTGAGAAAGGTGGCGAGTCGTACTGGGGCAAGCCGTTTAAGGATGAGTTCAAGCCCAATCTCTCGCACACCGGCCGCGGCGTGCTCAGCATGGCCAACTCCGGCCCCAACACCAACAAATCTCAGTTGTGAGTGTTTTTATTCTGATATGTATTTCATCAAAGAGTGATAAAATTTGTGTTTTAATTTATTTTTCCCCTCCCTTCTTTTTTCTTCAGCTTTATAACTTTCCGGTCGTGCACATACCTGGACCGAAAACACACCGTATTTGGCAGGTGATGATAATATCTGAAGTTTACCCTCTGCTTGTGTATAAAATGATAGTCATGTGTGCGTTCACTACGCATGTGCGTTTGTATATTTGTCTTGTCTTGTGTGTGGTGTGTGTGCTCTTGAGTGTGTCTGTAAAATGTCATGTTTGCTGTGCTCACTGTGTAAAGGGTATTCTATTGAAAAGCATGTGTACTGTTTAGTCAGAACATTCCAGAAGACACACACGCACGCACGCACACACGCACACGTGTGCACACTCACACTGCTGTCTCTGAAAGAGACAGTCTTGCCCATTTGGCAATAAGTTGTTATCCTTTGGCTAAAGCTGAGGAATTCGGAGAGTTGTCAGCATAAGTCTAGACCAGCAGCTTCTGTTCTCTCTCGCTCTCACTCTCTCTCTCACACACACACACACACACACACACACACACACACACACACACACACACACACACACACACAAAAACCTCCCTATCTACACATATCCTGATAATATTGTACTGTAAACAGGCTAACCTTCGCACACAGACCACTAAACAGCCTCAGCAAAATACACATCCTTGAGTAAAGCCAGTCTCTCATACACACACACCCACTCACACACACACTCACACACCCCTTGACCCTCAGCCTATGGGATTCTGTGAATCCAAACAATCCTCAAATAGGAAATCTTGCACAGTAACCCGAGGCCCTACGAGAACAGCTGGACTAGAGGAAAGAGTCCCATTTGTGTTTGTGCGTGTGCGTGCGTGTCCATAAAAATCCCCTATTCTGTACGCAAGATAATCAATAATCATGGACGGTGATCATTTATATCTATAAAACATCAGAAACTGTAGACAATATTTTGGCTTTCTGTGGTAGATCTGCTTACGTTACGTTTGCATAATGAACGTCCCAGTTTTGTATCGTTCGCTACTTCAGACAGAACAAATTCTTGAACACTGCACATTAATGAACTGTGACGTGATGTCGTTTCTCCAATTATGTCAGAACCTACCAGCTAGCAGTTAACACTAGGTATAATTACAGTTTACAATTTTACAATTTACCGACATCCCTGAAGTAAACGCTGATATTCCGGACTGTTCTCAGAAGTCCGAGTCAACAAGCCTTGAAGGTGTTTGTTTGAAAGTGTGTTTCCTTAAATTAAAAATGTAAATGATTTGCTATTCTTTCAGCTGATCACGTGGGGACTCCCTCAAAACTATAAATGTTCCAGTGTGTAAACAGCTGCAAGCATGAAATGGACAACGAGCCTAAAGGCAGAAGTGGAATTCGCCAATTAAAATATTTCATAATAATTCACATCTATAATAATATTATAAGTGTGACCTTATTCATCCAGCAGTTAAAGTCTTTGTTCACTGCCTATGACCAAGTTGGACAAAATTTGCAGCTCTCTCCGTCACACAACCACCAACCAGCGAGGGTAAAGACTAGCATGTGCTTCCTCCGAACCAGCCAAGTGCATCTTAATGAGCTTCTGAGTCACACTCAAGATAACACACTCAAAGGAAAGCGCTATCCACCATCTTCTGCATGCATGAGCTCACAGAGGCACATGATTAGCTAGTGTTGCTGTGATTGACAGGGGAGAGAGTATGCCCCTCCTACTAATCAGAAGAGTCAATAAGAGTCAGAAATCTTCTAACTGGAACAATTCCCACACACTGGAGATGCCTTCCAAAATCAAATAAAGGTTTCCTGAGATAAAACTTCAGCATATCAACAGTTCAATGTCAGTTTGTTTATGTGAAGTTCTCCATACACGTTCCTGTATGACTGAAATATTAAAACAAGTGCATTAGTATAAACCTGTCCTTTGAATTATAGCTGGAACTAGAGTCAGAGCAGAGTTATAGAAAATTAATCAATACTTTCTGATCAATTAGGATGAAGCTGTGGTCTTGTACTTTGTTAATCTACAGTAGTGCAGATGTAAAGAGTGCTTCTTAAAAGGGCAGAATTCATCGTTTCTGTAGAGCTTCGGGATTCAGGAACGAGTATCAGGCTACAGCTACATCATTATGCAGTGTCACTTCATCTCGCATCAATACATATCAAGTGAAACATATCGTTTTGCAAGGAAAGCCAATAAGAAGCAGGCTGAGTGAATTACCACGTCAACAGACGTATCACTAAAAAACAAATTTTACCAGAAAGTGTTTTAAGAATAAGAATTGTCTCCTGTCATGTCTAGTTTAATAGCTTTTTTTTTTTTTTTTGGTACTTATTTCGATAAAGGTATGTTTCTCATCATTGCTGGCTAGTTTATCAGCACCTGATGACCAGGAGCTGTTTTTAATGCTCTAGAATTATGCATGGCATTTTGTTTGACTTAATGTGGTATTAGGAAACCATTCCATTTCTCTATAGACTGTGACGTTAAGTCTTCAAAACAAATGCTAACACTAGATTTCTGATCTTTCTGTCAGGGTGGTGGGAGGATTTGAGACCCTCACAGCCATGGAGAACGTAGAGAGCGATCCTAAAACGGATAAACCCAAGGTACTTGCATCATCCCCGTTCATTTCCTTCATCACTCAAACGGTCACGTCTGTGAAAAGTGGTGTACAGATGTGTCATTAATGAAGCGAGGCATGGCATTTTGTGCTTAATGGACGCTTTGCGGAGGCTTGGAGCTCCCGCTGTTTTCTTTCACATCGCCTCAATCCTCAGAGGAGCTGAACTTACTCGCGCTGCAGCTTTTACCCAGAAAGAGGATTTCTCACAGGAATTACCCCCGACTCTCACAGCTTTTACACTCTGACCCTTTCATTCAGTTATTTATTTTTTTTATTGTCGCTACCCTTTTTTATAAAAAAATTTTCCTTTCACTTCTGAACTTTACGAGGCAGCTTTATGCTTTTTCTGACACTATGTAAGAATCAGTGCCTAGGGGAAGAAAAATAAATGCTCCAGACTGATTTCTGATTTCAGATCCGAGCAAGATTAAATTCCACTCACACATGATTCGGATCTTTTTTTTGTTAACGTTGGTTATTCAGTGTATTTCACACTTTTAGAAAAAGGGTTCTTTGAGTTGAAAACAAAAATAGGCCCTAAACTATGCAGAGTGTTAAAGAATTATTTTAAGGTTTTTTCTTTATTTATTGACCATGTATTAAAATTAAAGAAGGATTTTATATAGTTTTTAGTTTTAGGTCTAGTCAGCATAACCCAGTTTACTATGAAGTATTTTCTTGATTATTTGGGACACTAGTAACAAAGAGTGCTAATCCTCTTAAAATCCCAGATTGATATTGTGTGTGTGTGTGTGTGTGTGTGTGTGTGAGAGAGAGAGAGAGAGAGAGAGACACTATCTCATTTCTTTCGCTGTCATTCTCTTTCTCCTAATCACAGACCGAGATTAAGCTGATAAGCACTTCTGTATTTGTGGATCCTTATGAGGAGGCAGATGCACAGGTGTGTATTTTTGTGTGTGTGTGTATGTGTGTGTGTATGTGTGTGTGTATGTGTGTGTGTATGTGTGTGTGTGTGTGTGTGTGTGTGTGTGAGCACATCTGTCTGTGATGGTGTGGAGGGGGATATATGACTTTGAGTGTGTACTGGGTTTCAGTGTTTGTAATATATGATCTGTCACCTTAGGCTGATTGATTGCGGTGTGCGTGTGTGTGTTGTAGATTGCATCTGAGCGAGAGAAAGAGGCTAAAAAACAGGAGGAAGAAATAGCCCAGACCTCAGCATCGCTCAGAAAAGCTAAAACAGAACAAGAACCCAAAACATACCGAGCTGGAGTGGGAAAATATATCAACATGTCTGCCACGTGAGTACACACACACACACACACAGGGACAGAGATGTCGACAGAGACAGAAACCTGGAGATGGAAACTCAGACACAGAGGCGATAGTGACAGAGAGGGTCACAGAAACTGGACACTGAGACGGAGACACAAACACTAAGATGGAGACACCCAAAAACACACTGAGGGAGACCGAAAAACGGACACAGAGATGAGGACTCTGACACAGATGGAGACTCTCATAGAGACAGATGCACCAAGATGGAGACACACACACACACAGACAGACAGACACAGGTGGAGACACACTGTGTATGAAAGGGAGACATGCTAACCGACGCAGGGGGAGACACAGAGTCAGACTGAGAGACAGAGACGGACACACCAGAGATGGAGCCACAAACACACTGGATGGGGGAGACGCACTCTGATGGGGACTCAACAAGAGACACACAGACAGAAAAAAGAGACAGACACGCACAGAGACAGACAGAGAGACAGAAATAATGCCACACTGAATGAGAGAGAGAGAGACGCACACCAAGAAATACACCCAAACATAGCCTTGAGACGCACAGATACCAACACACACATGCACACTGCAGTAAATCTAGGAGCAGAGTAAGTGAACGGGACACCAGGACAGGGTGTGTAACTTGATGAAAGGCTCAGTGTGTGTGTGGAAGAGGGGTCTGAGCACACGGAGCCAGAGCTGGACTTAGTGCTGTTTCAGGGAATCAGTGCTCCTTTTTTTACAACACAGACTGATAAGGTTTCACCCGAACATTAGCAGACCACGAGATTAAATCCTGACTGTTACAGCCTTCTGAACTACTTTTTAAAAAAAGGTTATTTTTATCACCACCATTAAAATACAAGTTTTGTAAATTTTATTTAAAAAAAAATCACGTAAAATATTAGAGTTGAGGCAGAAAGGATCATTTTACTAAACCCACTCCTGAAAAACTTTCAGCACTCCGGTTCTGTTTAAAGCTTCTGTTGTAATAACGTCATGCTGATTTGGATTGGACAAGGCAGTGTCAGTTTCTGATTAGTTTGTATGTGAGCACGTGTGTATGTGTGGGCAGGTGGGTGTTTAGGGGTTGCAACATTGCTCAAAGGGGTTCAGGATATGAGCAAGGCTTGCTGTGGAAACAGTGCGACATGAGCGTAATTATCCTGCAGCACCCCACTGATTCCAGTCCCACTCTTCCTACACACACACGCAAAGTGTATAGGAGCAAAAATTGTTGTGAAGTCATCACACTCACTTCTCTTTTCTTTCTCGGTTTCATACAAACACATATGCAACCCTGCTGTTTGTCTCTCTCACAAGTCACAGACCTATAACACACACAATAAGCTTCACTCGCCTTTTTCTGTTCTTACACTGGTTCATTACTCTGTTTTCTTATTGCTTGCTTTGAAAACGTGGCTATTAATGTGCCTGTGCTTGCATGTGTTCAGTAAGCGCTCAGTGGCCGATGAGGACAGCAGACCATCCAGCAGCGAAACAGCAGCTAAGAAGCCTAAAGGCAGGACAGGATTTGGAGATTTCAGCTCCTGGTAAATCCGCTTTTCTCTGGAGGCACATCGCTGTACTCCGTTTGGAACAAAATACATATTAACATCGAATCAGACACTTGTTATTGCCCGTAACAGTGGTATGTACTTGGTCATGGCTGTACTGACAATACGTGCGATCTCTTAAATTGTTTTATTACTGTATTATGATATTATCATATTGCTCTGCTCTAGTTTAATGTACAATTTAGTTCTCCTGTTTATTTTTTTTTTTCTTTCTACTTTGTAAAATACTTCCTACAATGTCTTTTGTTCTCCATTTCAGCAATATGTTCATTTCACAACGTCCACTGATGTATTTTATGCAATAAAAAATCAGCTTTTCTAAAGCCTGGTGTAAGTTGAACCAGTGTGAGTTCTTACTATTTCTTAGGAATGTCAGTTTTCCTCCTGAGATCTTCACCTTCTTTATCCTCTCCCACTGGGCCACACCACTAACACATATAGCATGTTGAATTGCCATCATGGCGTTGAATTTAAAAATGGGAATGTCCTCCAGCTATCAGAGATAAAAGTTCCTCTGTACTTGTGTGTGTGTGTGTGTGTGTGTGTGTGTGTGTGTGTGTGTGTGTGTGTGTGAGAGAGAGAGAGAAAGTGTGCGTACATGTGTGAGAGAGGGTGTTGGTGTACGTGAGAGAGAGAGACTGTGTGGTGGGTATTGGTTGGTTTTAATTCTTCTTCCACTATTCTTACTGAGTAGCATTATACATACACATACATACATGTACATAACTCATACCTAGACACATTGGCTTGTATAGGTCACTTTGTAAGTACTCATAACAATGCATCATCCCTCCTCTACATCATCCATCAAAAGGAAAGTGTCCACAATGGAACCACTTCTGAACAAATTTGGGTGTTGTGTGTGTAGGTAGGCTCCCAGGACCAATTTATCAAATGTCATTTCTTGGTTACATTGTTGCGCCTTCTCTCACCTAAATACCAGACACCAGCTTCTTAAGATAGTTCCTATCAAATTTACCTACTGATAACCGAGTTGGGGCAAATCAGCTAGAGTTTGTGGCCTAGGCTATATCAGTGTTTTACTTGCTGCAATAATCCTGCAAGTGTTTATATGCGACTGAGGTGATTTTGCAGTAGTTGCTTATCCCGGCTAGTGTCACTGTGGTTTTAAGTGACTAATTTGTATATTATATTGTCAACTAAATTCATTACAAAAAAAAATTCAAGCAGGTATAAATAAAAATAACTGCAGGATTTTTAAAAGAGTGTCTATGGGAGCATGTGGAATTGGTCAAGGATGTCTGTGGGAGAAAGTAGGATTGGTCAAGATTGTCTGTATTAGTGGGTGGTAATGCTTGAGAGTCTATATGATCAGTTGGAATTGGGTGGAAATGGTCGTGTGTCTGTGGTAGCATATGGGAATGGTCAAGCGCGTCTTTGGGAGCGGGTGGGAATGATCAAGGGTGTCTAGGAACGGGTGAGAATGATCAAAAGAGTCAAGAGTCTGTTGGAGTGGGTGGGAATGATCAAGAGAGTCTGCAGGAGCAGGTGGGAATGGTCGAGTGTTTGTGGGAGCGGATGGGATTATTCAACAGTGTTTGTGGGAGCAGGGTGGGATTGGTCAAGAGTGTCTGTAGGAGCAGATGGGAATGGTCAAGATTGTCTGCAGGAGCAGGGTGGGAATGGTCACGATTGTCTGCAGGAGCAGAGTGGGAATGGTCACGATTGTCTGCAGGAGCAGAGTGGGAATGGTCACGATTGTCTGCAGGAGCAGGGTGGGAATGGTCACGATTGTCTGCAGGAGCAGGGTGGGAATGGTCACGATTGTCTGCAGGAGCAGGGTGGGAATAGTCAAGAGTGTCAGCAGGAGCAGGGTGGGAATGGTCACGATTGTCTGCAGGAGCAGGGTGGGAATGGTCAAGATTGTCTGCAGGAGCAAGACAGGAATGGTCAAGAGTGTCAGCAGGAGCATGAGTGTCTGCAGGAGCAAGATGGGAATGGTCAAGAGTGTCTGCAGGAGCAGGTAGGAATGGTCATGAGTGTCTGAGAGCAGGAGGGATTGGTCAAGATTGGTTGTAGGAGCAGGGTGGGAATGGTCAAGAGTGTCTGTAGGAGCAGGGTGGGAATAGTCAAGAGTGTCAGCAGGAGCAGGGTGGGAATGGTCACGATTGTCTGCAGGAGCAAGACGGGAATGGTCAAGAGTGTCAGCAGGAGCATGAGTGTTTGCAGGAGCAAGATGGGAATGGTCAAGAGTGTCTGCAGGAGCAGGTAGGAATGGTCATGAGTGTCTGAGAGCAGGAGGGATTGGTCAAGATTGGTTGTAGGAGCAGGGTGGGAATGGTCAAGAGTGTCTGTAGGAGCAGGTGGCATTGGTCAAGATTGGTTCTAGGAGCAGGATGGGAATGGTCAAGAGTGTCTGCAGGAGCAGGTGGGAATGGCCAAGAGTGTCTGCAGGAGCAGGTGGAAATGGTCATGCGTGTCTGAGAGCAGGAGGAAATGGTCAAGAGTGTCTGCAGGAGCAGGTGGGATTGGTCAAGATTGGTTGTAGGAGCAGGGTGGGAATGGTCAAGAGTGTCTGGAGGTGGGATTGGTTGTAGGAGCAGGTGGGAATGGCCAAGAGTGTCTGCAGGAGCAGGTGGGAATGGCCAAGAGTGTCTGAGGGAGCAGGGTGGGAATAGTCAAGAGTGTCAGCAGTAGCAGGGTGGGAATGGTCACAATTGTCTGCAGGAGCAGGGTGGCAATGGTCAAGATTGTCTGCAGGAGCAAGATGGGAATGGTCAAGAGTGTCAGCAGGAGCAAGAGCGTCTGCAGGAGCAAGATGGGAATGGTCAAGAGTGTCTGCAGGAGCAGGAGGGAATGGTCAAGATTGGTTGTAGGAGCAGGGTGGGAATGGTCAAGAGTGTCTGCAGGAGCAGGTGGGATTGGTCAAGATTGGTTCTAGGAGCAGGATGGGAATGGTCAAGAGTGTCTGCAGGAGCAGGTGGGAATGGCCAAGAGTGTCTGCAGGAGCAGGTGGGAATGGCCAAGAGTGTCTGCAGGAGCAGGTGGGATTGGTCAAGATTGGTTGTAGGAGCAGGGAGGGAATGGTCAAGAGTGTCTGTGGGGGCATGTGGGAATGGTCAAGAGTGTCTTTGGGGGGTGGGTCGTATTGTTGAAGAGTGATTGGAGCAAATGAGATTAAAAACACCTCTGGTGTTTAGTCTCATTTTGTCCTTTACTTAATTAAAATCTAACAAGGCTACTATCGGTGTTTGTAACATATTTTTGAACAAAGAGTTTATAAAACTGACTGGAACCTTTACACGCTGTGTTTATAAGAATACTGGGTGTGACATTAGTCTGTGTAGATTCATGACTGGACGTGTTCAAGTGCAGTGCTAATGATACTGGTATCGTGCCTGTAAAATGTACCTGTAGGTATTAGCCTAGTCCTATGGAAATTCTCAGCCACCAGGACTATCATAGTCCTCTTGAATACAATGGTTAAGAGAAATATGTGCAGTTAATTAGGAAGACTTGGCTTCATGAATGTTTCACGGTGTAATTCTATATCCACTGTAACACATCACCTTGTGTAGGCTGAGGAGATAACACTGAGCTATGCTAAAATATTCACGTTCAGCAGGATAGTGAGGTTTGCATTTGCAGCATGTGGCTTTTCAGTCATGTTGGTTTTCAGTACAAAAGTTCTCAAAGGCCATGGACTGTTTTGAGCTAAATTTGTTTTGTCAAGATGGCAACCAGCAGGAGTGGTGAACTTTACAGTTATAGTACATCAGCGAGTACTTGTTGCACTGTCATCAGTGCTGTCATCTGGGATTGTGTGTAGGTGGGAATTACACAAAGCTGAATGTTTAGATGGCAAAAAGCCTGAATGGCAAAAGATCCAGCTGTTAAATGAAAGGAGAACAAAAGCACTTGCCAGGTGTTGGTGTGTTAAGAGCAAAGCTGGCCAAGAGATCAGCTGATAGTGTGTGTGTGACAGAGAGAGAGAGAGAGAGAGAGAGAGAGAGAGAGTGTATGTCCACATTCACAATTTGTCTGTTTTGCTGACAGTTCAGGTAACAGAGACCAGAACTGCTGTTGACACAGAGGGATGTTTCGAGCGTGTCATGGTGCCAAGACCTCTGATTCTGTGTGTGTATGTGTGTGTGAGAGAGACTGACAGTATATATGGATGTTTGGAAAAAAAAAAAAAAACTGGTGTTCAATTCACCCTGTGCAGGAGACTCAGTAACTCATATCCACAATAATAAGTGTGTAAATAAATTTGTAAGTTAGAGAAACTGCTTGTATGTGGATTTAAATCAGAAAAGATGCAATGTGTAAAGAGATCAAGATAAAGAGCCACACTGCTGTCAGTGGAACTGAAAATGCCATGATTTTTTTTTAAATGAAACTCCAGAGCTAAATAAACCACGCCTCCTTGTTTATGACTGACAGGCACATAGGCCATGCCGCTCTCATAGGGAATCACACGGGCTGGGGGCTGGTAGTTATAGAAAAATATGAGTTGACTGAGGTCCTTTTTTTTTCCTACAACAGCACATCCTGGGGTATTTTATTCCTCCTCTTAAATTTGTAACCTCTAACGATTCATTTATTTAAGAATGTTTTATCCTTTTATAGTTACATTTAATGTTCTGCAAAACAGCATAGTTCCTGTTATCAGTTATAAGAGCTATAAACAGTTCTTCCCCTCACCCGCTTCTTTTATTCTTCTCTCTCGAAGCTGAAAGGCTAATAAGTTGCCTCAAATCAACATTTATTCAATTTTCAAAAATAAAAACATTTTTGAAAGTTTGTTTAATATTAATTGAGTATCCACCATACAAGTCCCTGTCCCTATAGTGAATTGTTACTATAGAAACGTATATAGTAATGTATATTATATGTAATAATAGCTGCTGTTATAGAAAATTAATCAACACCTTCTGACCAATCAGAATTGAGGATTCAACAACGCAGCATTATAAGACCTTGCTAATCACTTATGGTGACTTTTAATGAAGTAAAAAAGAACTGAGTGTTTTGTGGTTTTTTTTTTTTTTTTACGTATAAGAGGCGAACTTGTCAATGCAAGCACACACTCTTTTGTTTCATTTTGCAAAATTCCACCGTCATTTATAACAGTGATACACAGATACACACGTAATCACCTCCCCCTCGTTTTTCTCTCTCAAGTGGATTTTTTTTTGCTGTTCTGATCATTACCGTGTCTCCTTCCAGAGTGGCCTGAATGACGGCATGCGTGTGGGTGGCGTGAGAGCTGTTTAGCCTTTCCGTGACCTGCTCTGTGCTGTAATGTGACAGTAGGAATAAAAGGTAAGAGGTTTTGGGTCTAGCATTAGCATAGTGCTCTTAAAGTTGAGTGAATGAGTTCTGGAGAGATTAGTCAGGTTTAGGGGTCTGTTCAGAGGCCACGTGTTTTATTCTGCTAGACGGATGACTCAGGTCTTCATAGTCATCTGTCTGTCGGAATGGTGGTCTGTCGCTCAACCTGCCAGCATCATCACACATGATATGACAGTGTGTTATAAAAGGTCTGTCCTTGGATGCTGGATATATACAAGGCCCAAGTATACAACGTTTCGTCTGCAGGTCTCTTTGGGGCTCTCAACCTGTAAGGATCTGAAAACTGACAGTATATACTACATGCTGTTGAATTCTTGAGTCTTAACATGTTGATTAATTTCCTACAGCAGTAGTGTCGCTGTTATCTTTATCATTATTGGTTCAACAGTACCAGGTTCCACATGGATTTGTATGTGAATTTTAAACACTGTGAAGTTTTCTGTAATGGGAAGTTTATTTAACGTTTATGGAAGGAGTCTCCAGTGCCAGTGTTTTTGTAACATTCTGAGGCGAATGAAATTGAAATTTGTGATTTGCAGTTTCTCCATAGCATAACAAATTGCGTTTTTGTTTTATTAACTTCAAGAGAGAGAGAGAGAGAGAGAGAGGCAAAAAAGAGAGGCTGGTAAGAGAACAACTGTTTGTAGGTCCCAAGTTAGAACTGGAAGGAAATGTTTGTGGTAAAGGTAACCATAAGCAGATAAAAAGTACAAGGTGTCGTCCTTGAATTAAGACAAGTGCAATTTCTTTCTTTCTGGCCGCATAACACCACTCTTTCGCTGATTAACAGCACACCCTGACGTGTTTTTTCTTTATTTATCCATCCCTGTATTATATAGTATATTATTTTGTCCAAAATGAAAGGTACAACCTTACAAAAACAGAGGAGTGTGTCAGTTCAAACACAAGCCTTGGGAGTTCATCCTGTATTTTCTTTTTTTCTTCTTTTACGATGGAGATGTGGCTAAAGCATCGCCGCATCACTAGTGTTGTTGACTAGAGTGTGAGTCAGCGAGAGGAACAGCTTGTACGTTCTTCATTCCTCCTCTCAGATGCTGTCATCCATCAGCGTTGCCTCATACACTTTGGCTGTGCTCTCCTCTCTTTGTTCTCAGCTGTGTGCTAAGCACTCATGCTGTAATGCAGGATCTCACATGTTCACACATACAGTATTTAGAAGTGTAAAAAAGTGCTGAGATGAATCTTTTCACCAGGACGCCACAGAGTAAGCTCCATGATCTGCTGCTGCCTTCCTGTCTTAAAGGTTCTGTCTTACGCTGATATGAAGATTCTCATATCCGAAAATCATGAATAAAACTCAAACATTACTGTTCACTTTCTCCAAGAAGTGATGTCTTTGATCCATGGACTGAAGATTATTTCCATGCTTTCTACACTTACATTCCATGGTTTGGTTTGGAGTTTATGTCTGACCAGTGAAAACTTTACGACTTTATTTTCATCCCTGTCCCCTTCCATACTTGCTTTTAGATTGATTTCATTAAATGCAGGGCAAATAGTCAAATCCAAATCAATTAGTATCAGTTTAGCTCTGATTCAGTTTAGCTCCGCATCAAACTGAATGATTCAGTTAGCTCTGATTCAGTTTAGTATTAAAGAACAAGTCATGCATATTTTTATGCATGAAGCAAGTTCTCAGTAACGTTATAGCAGCTACAAACGGTCATTCCCCTCACCAGCCTATTTGTCTCTCTCATACAGCTTGTTATCTTACCATGAAAGACTTTCCCGTGGTGAAAAACCCCCGGTTTCTGCTATACTTCTGAAACTACTTTAAAAAATACTCATTAAAAATCTCCTAAGAAACCATATCAACAATTGCATGCGTTTTTAATCCACAGAGCATCCCTGTGCAAGCTGTGCTTATAGAAGTGCGTATTATTGTAAATCTGAAATTTGAATAACTATCTAAGCTACTGTTAAAGAAAGTTGGTCAATACCTTCCGACCAATCAGATTCGAGAATTCTTCTTTGTCGATTAGGGACACGTCACACATCACCGATGTGAGAACTCAGGATGTGCGGATGGCCTGAACACATGGTCCTGGGTATCCACTGAGTCTTGCTTTCTCCCAGATGGGGATTGTGTATATACAGCATGAGGGAGGACCAGCCACATCCCACACACACACACACACACACACAAATCAGCCAATTGACATGTTTTCATTACTGGTAAAACAGAACTCAGGCAGTAGACAGAGTGTATCTTTGTGTGTGTGTGTGTGTGTGTGTTTGAGAGAGAGAGAGAGAGAGAGAGAGAGAGAGAGAGAGAAGATAGCATATGGCACACATACTGAGCTTGAAATAAACACTAGGCTAAATATAGCATTTGTCTGACCGGAGGCTGTAACTCTTAATGGGGCTGTAATACTGCAGTAAGCCATTCATCATGCTGTGCTATGATGTGGCTCTGTGGAGGAAAAGTGTGTGTATATGTTGGGGAGGGAGAGGGGGAGAGAATGAATGAATACAGGGCAGTTTATAAGTAATTGGACACTGAAAAAATATTGAGAGCCTGCAGCAGTGAACAGATCCAGAGTCACTGTTTTTTTTTTTCCCTGCAAACAATTATGGGATAAAGGATTAATGTATAAAAGACCAGTAATTGCTGTGATTTTCCAAATTGAAATGCAAATACCATTCCAGTAATAGCGAACATCATGCACTTTAAAGGAAGAGTTTCAGAGAGTCAAAAACATGCACGGTGTTCCACTTACACCAAATGTCGTCCATTAGCTAGGGAAGTTGGCTTCTTTATCTTTACAGAGCTTTGACCTTAATGAACAAGTAACAGAAATCTGTTCTACATAGCAGCCTTATATAGGGTACTCTATACTAAAGCTGCCAAGTTACTGTATCTCATTTCTAAATAAAAAATTCTTTTTTTTTTTTTATAAATGTTCAACATATTGTTATCTGCGTCCTCGTTTCTGGTAAAATGACAGTAA
Source organism: Synodontis membranacea (assembly GCA_025674565.1). Lineage (NCBI taxonomy): Eukaryota > Metazoa > Chordata > Actinopteri > Siluriformes > Mochokidae > Synodontis > Synodontis membranacea. Next base: position 4,253,286 of record JAOVYU010000034.1, read on the forward strand.
AATTGTGGGAGGCGTGGCCTAGTTGTACTAAAGAATTGCATGAGAATTGCACAAATCGACCTTTGCGCTTAATCAAAAGTGCTTCTGAAGAGTGCAAGGAAACAAAAATGTAACACGTAACATGTAACAAAAATAACACGTTTAGGCCACGCCTCACAAAAAATCAAGGCGGAGTTTGACTATAAACTGTAACTACCTGGGATCTGTATTATATGAAATTGTGTATTTAAAAATTGAAGCGTATCATTTTTTATAGAGCAGCTGTTGCATCTCCATTACCTGATAACGATACTAGCATTGAAGGTTTCAATTTTAAAGGAGCAAGCATCAGCCAGCTAGCACGTCTCGGCTGGATCGACTACATCTGAGAAGGGAAACTGTGTAAATTTGCTATTTCAGCTGTTCCTTTAAGGCTATAGAGATTCATTTACAATCCAGCATGACTCAGAGTCCAAACACAAATGTTCACGATTATCCACGTACCACACACGTTCACCAGGTCGTTTAGCATGTTATTTACTGCGCCTTCTCTCTTCCTGTCCCGCTTCCTCTTGCCCACTTGGAGGCAGCTTGTTCTCTGATAGGGGTTAACTCTCTCTCTCTCTGTGTATGTGTGGAGGTAACTGGCACATATCCAGAATGCTGACTGTAGCTCTTGCTCCTGGAACTGAGAATTGAGAAGGTCGGTGGTGTGTGTATCTGTGTTTGTGCGTTATGGTCCTCACACACCAGATAGGGTGCCCAACTCATCATTTCCACATTGCTTTGAAGGTGCATTAGGCATTTTTTGAGCTCTAGCCTCTAATTCAGAATTACACAGGTAAATAAATAATCTGATTGATCCAAAGATGTATATGTGAATCCTTTAAGCCCCGCCCCTCAGGATCTACGGTCCAGCGGAATAGAAAAGCTAGCTAGGGTTAGGGGTTAACCCTACGTGGGCAGGCGGGATAAAGTTAGCCATAAATATGCAGAATGCTGACACATGAAATAATAAAATAGCTTACTGATTTGTTAAGATGGTTCAGAAGAAAGTTTGGAAGTTTACAGTTTATCTTAGAGGTCCAGATCTTCTGTATTAGTCAGTCTTGCTAGGTAGGCTGAGTAGATTACATACAGTTTGTCACACTTTACCAGGTCAGTTATGACAAAGTTAACGCTCTAAAAACTGACACTTTTTTTTTTGTTTTGTTTTGTTTTTTACACAACAGTACTATCTTGTGGTGCTACTGAATTTCACCATGTTTGCATTTCTGAGCAGTATAAATATGGGCGGAGTGAAAGGCCTTTGGGGGCGTGTCTATAATATGACTGACAGGGAATCCAAGACAGACCTGGATTTTTCAGGTGCTTGATAACTTCTGTCACACTTTTTGAGCCTGTGAATCCTTTCCAGTCATCTCTCAGTTAAAGGGTCATTTTTTTTTTTTTGCCTTAACTGACATGCAGTCATACTGTAAAACTGTAAAATAAACCCTGAATGAAGTGCAACTGTATGAATAGTAATGAACCATTTACCTGGATCGACTCTAATGACTTACCAAAAAATGCAAAAAAGGTCAATCAGGGAACAGATAGTTCCAGATCTGGATTAGAAATGTATCTGATTGAAAATGGACTTTTTGCTTATGAATTGATTAATTTATAGTTTTGTTTTTCTAAAGCATCCTGACAATTCTAGGACTGTTACAGGTTTAGAATTGAAACAATAGAGGCAGCCTTAATAAGGAGCTCTGTGTGTGTGTGTGTGTGTGTGTGTGAGAGAGAGAGAGAGAGAGAGAGAGAGAGAGAGAGAGAGAGAGAGAGAGAAAACAATATGTGATCACTTGGTACCAAGTGATGAGGCCCGTCCCATCTACAAGTGACCTCATCTCTCTGTTCTCTGATTGGACAGAGCTCCTGTCAGTCAGGATAATGCTAAAAGACAGGAAGAAACACACACACAGGTAGTGTGTGTGTGTGTTGGAGAGTGGACGAGCCAGAGCACACGTCAGCACTGTCACCGTGGTAACGGTCGATGTGGAGAGCTGCTCTGTGAGAGGCGCGTGGGATGCTGAGCAGCTGTGACATCATCCAGGAAAACAGCTTCCTGCCCTGCTCAACACACACACACACACACACAAACACACACAGAGACAGACTCAGCGGGAACATATAATTATTTCCCTCCACATCATCATTATGAAGGACAGGAGGGGAAACGGTTACAGAGGAACATCTCTGATGACCATTTAACACATCACTTCGTTAGTGGATTACAAACAGTAATTACACACAGGTGTTTTCAGACATGATATAGCGTCTGCGTGTGTGTGTGTGTGTGTGTGTGAGAGAGAGAGAGAGAAAGGTTAAGAGTGTGTTTTATTTGAAATCAACCCGTAACATGACGTTTCAGATTTCTGCAAAATATCTCTCTCTTTTTCACTTCTCAGTGAAGAGAAATGCTTTACGGCTTTTCGTATGTATCTTACACCTGAGCAGGACAGTGGGTGAAAAAAAAAAAAAAATCAGCTTGTTGTTTTACTGAGAAACCTCACAGCCCTCTGTACAGAAGAATTTCCCATGGTGGGAAAACCTAAATTTACAGCTTGACTGTAGTTCTGACTGTAAAAGGACTCTGACACTGAAACCTCCTTACAAAAACGCTAAACAAAGATCTCATTATAGAATGTGTTTGCCATGCAAGTCATTGTGTAAGGTGTTACTACAGAAACCACAATGCGATGTATTAGAACGAGTGCATTAATATAAAGCTGGAATTTGCTGGAATTAAAAGAATTTTTTTGGAACACCAGGGACAGCTCGGTACTATTGAAATAATAATAATAAAAAGAAGAAGAAACAAAACCGCTTTTTCTATATATACACTTCAAATTCATATCTAAGGGCATAATACAGTATATAATAATACAGTTTAACCACTGCTAGTGCCAAAGATGAAAAAAAAAAAAGCTGATACAGATGAGAAGTTAAATAATTAAAGCTTATTAAAAACATACTAAATGCTCGCTCTTAGATCCTCAAGAGCCTCTCAATGAGTGTGTTATTAAAGACAGATGCACTCTGGGGGTAAACTCATCAGCGCTGTATATAAAAGATTCATAGGCAGTGCTAGCATTAACCATAAAACATAAATGATACGGTGGACATAAAGACCCTAATTATTAGAGCGATAAAGATTTTTTTTTTTCTGATTAGATTCTTTTAATAAAATCACTAAGTATTATTAATAAATAAAAAAAATTCTTGATTTACAGATGGTGGCCTAATGGTTAGGAAAGCGCACTTCTAATCGAAAGATTGCAGGTTCGAATCCCACGACCAGCAAGGTACCACTGAGATACCCTGAGCAAGGTGCCGCCCCCAAGCACTTCTCCCCGGGTGCTGAAAAAATAGCTGCCCCCTGCTGTGGGTCACAATGTCACACATGGGTTAAATGCAGAGGACACATTTCGTTGTTGTGCACTGTGTGCTGTGGTGTGTTAACAATGACAATGAATCACTTTCACTTCACTTATATCTAAACCTTGATTAGATTTTCACATTTTGAAGCCAGTCGACTAACCAGTCTACAGTGATTGACAGTTTTGTATAAAACTCCTGGGAATAAATGCCCCTGGGAAGCCCCGCCCCTTTACTTGTCTCACATTAGTAATATTTTGGCCGGTGATCTCATCTTTTCTGATGAGAAAACCGGTGAACTCGGTTTTCTTGCCTGAACGATATATTAATGTATAGTTAATTGTATTTGTTGTATTGCAGCACCAAAACCCACATGATGGCTGAAACGGGAAGGAAGGGGGGGGGGTGACAAAACAAAAAATGAGAATGGAGTCTTAAAATGTCTTAAAATGTGTGTTTAAATCAGAATTTGATAGTGTGTGTGTTTGCATGCACGTATGACTCAGTTATGGCTTGGTTGCACTGATGTCATCAGCAGGCTTGAATATCTGCAGCACTAAAGGCTAACGGAGCTGCCAGATGCACTGCAGGGAGACAAGGACACACACGCACACACACGCATATGTACATCGCAGACACATACACACACTCACACACACACTCACACATTCCCTGTTTAAAATCCTTGCTCACTCACATGGATCTAGCACTCTTCTGATTTAATAGGAGAAGTGCGCAGCGATGTTTATGTGCGGAAACATTAAGAGGTGAAAACTGTAATTATTGCAATTAGAGAGTCGCAGCCATGATTTTTTCCTGCACTTTTTTCAATCAAGCTTTTTTCCTGTCTCTTAGTTAAAGTTGCTTCTAATAGCAATATTTGCAGCTATAGTTATCTGAAACAAAGCGTAACCTTTAATGTACCGCGAATAATGTTAAAGCTACGGCATGTTATCGGGTAATTGTTTCAGAGCAGGGTAGATCAGACTACTTTCTTCGTTTCAGGGTTTTGTTTCCTGGAAATTAGCGCAACAGTGCTGCTCACTTCCTGTTTCGTGAAAGCCTGAGTAGGTTAACACATTCGATTTGATACCTGAAATTGTTCAGAAGTCTCCTTGCTGTTCCTCCCTCCTGTTTTCTCCTTCGGCTTCTGTAGTTGTGAGAAGTCGATAAGGGGGACTCTTAAAGACACAACAGGGGAGTAGGTGTTTTCAAAGTCAAAATCCAGCTAATTCAGCATTCCTTATAAAACCAAATCGCTAAAACACATGCATGCTAGGCTAAAAGACCTGAAGGCTGATGCAGGATATTACAAAAAAAAACTGACTTCAAAGTCACATATGGGTCCTTTAATGCATTAGTTTAGATTGTGTCAGTTATTGTTCATTGTGGACGTGTTTCCTAGTTAATTAGTTCATTAAAAGCATTAGGTAGATGGAGATTACTTACTAGTTGTAGTGAATGTGATATAGTATCTGATTATACAACAACACAGTTATGTTCTCGAATCTGGTTGGTCAGAAGTCGTGCATTCATTTCATATACTAACGTGTTATCGCTTCTGCAGTAACAGCTCGTGCACAGGGACATGTATGGTAGATGCTCCACATAATCTAAAACTAATAATACAGAGATATTAAATGCAAAAAATTTATATATATATATATATACACACAGAGATGGGAAGTAACGAAGTACAAATACTTCGTTACTGTACTTAAGTAGAATT
>JAOVYU010000034.1:4283569-4302392 GCA_025674565.1 Synodontis membranacea
TATATGTGTGTGTGTGTGTGTGTATATGTGTGTGTAAAAAAACACTACCTTTGCTTGAAAGATTGCGTTCATTGTATATATATGATTGCGTTTATGTTAAAGAGGTGTGTGTATGTGTGTGTGAGACAGAGAAGGAGGGGTGTTTTTTGTGTTAAGTCTAACTAAATTGTGACTGCCAAGCTCTGGACTTGAGCCAACATAGATACGAACTGATGAAATGCACGTGTGCGCGTGTGTGTATAAGTGTGTTTGTTACCAGGAAACGGCCCGTTTGTCTAGAACCTCGCATTATTACAGTGCACAATTACATTAGTCTGTGCGCTGTGTACGTGTGTGTGAGATTTCCTAAACTACTCTGGACATTATGTTTCCCGCAATGCTCTGGGTGGAGAGAGTGAGTCTACAGACATGTCTTTCTAAACCTCATCATTAAAACAACCATAAATCAGCGAGTCCTACGCTGACTTGGCGAGCCTTGGTTTTCCACTGGGCATATCTCTCTCTCGCTCTCTGCTGTGTGTTTTAAGCTTCATCACACTTCAAGACACTCACATGCTCTCTTCATCACTCCTCTCTCTGACTTGGTGATTGAAAAAGCATTAGCCTGCTTTAGTTTCTCTTTGCGCATCAGAGCACAGATCAGGATGAGTGTCCATGCATCACTGCTGTCCCTGCTGCAAGAGCCAACACCTTCACATACACACTGCTAAAGAGCTTATCATTAAGCCCTGCACCAACTAACACATAACACTCTCTCTCTCTCTCTCTCTCTCTCTCTCTCTCCTGTCAATCATAGTGGCATTAACCTGTTTGTTAGCTAATGTATGTGGAAGAGGGTAGATAGCACTTTCTTCCGAGTGTGTTACACTCAGGGTCTTCAGAATCGAAACCCTGAACAGTTAGTGTGACTGCACAATCACATTCATGCTGGTATTTAGGGTTAATTCTTTTCTTTCTTAAAAATGAATTTAAAAAATGGCTCATTTGCCTAGAGAACTCAGCTGGAACGATTTCCTTTATATGGAAAAATGTTTCCTACATATCATTTCCGTATTGATACTGAGCAAGGAAGAGGCGTGCAAAGTTTTACCAGAACTTCCAAAAAATTTGCCATATTGACATGCAATAGTTTACCCTTTTTTTTTTTTGTCTCATTTGTGGGCCCCCCTTCCAGATTTTTCTGGCCCTGAAATCAGCTTGTCCTCCAGCCATGAAAGGTTTTACCACTTGGCCTCTTTTCCTTAAAAAAGGAACTCCCAGGACAATAGTTGGCATGTGATTCATTTGGAAAAGGGGAAGAACTATCAGTTTTTTTTTTTTGTTTTTTTTAATTTTCATCAAAAGTGTAATTCACCTCACAGGCAACAGAGGGCTCTGTAAATGACAAAATGCTCCTTTAAATCAAAGAATATCATGTCAAGAATTCAGGCTCCCTTTACTAGAGCAGATTCACCATAATATGTTAATAGCATTAAATTTAACATGGACTCGACCAAACTTGCACTATTTATTTAGCTGAGGTTACTTTAAGCCCTACGTTCTCTCGGGACAAAGAAAGAAAAAGTTCATCGTTAACAATGTAGCTGATAATATTGAACATTCAGAACATATAATTCTGATAAAAAAGAGAATGATACGTCCTTTAAAAAAAAAAAAAAGAGGTACCAATCATTCTATCAGGTGTCTGTACTGTGCACAGTATTACTGTGGAAATTCAGTGCACATTTCTGAAAATGTGTAAAATGTATTATTTCTAGTTTGCAACCATAGAGATAGAGACGGTTGCATGTCGGCCTCCTCCTCACTGCTGCAGCACTACATGTCAGTGCCTGTGGCAGTACGCCAGCGTGCCTCTGCGAGACAGTTGACGTCTGTGGTGAGACAGAGGCTGAGAATCGGCTTTACTTTTTCCGCTGCGGATGACCTGGAGGAAGTCCTGCAGGCTTAGCGCAGGTTAAATGAAACCAGCCACTCCTTCACTCTCAACACCTCACACACAGCACACGACAGCATGCTGTTTCGGTACCGAGCACTGCATGAATTATTGAAGGGGAAAATGTGCCCTCGAGTCAAATACCTTCATTGGAAGAATAGAATATTTCCCTGTAATGTGACATGCGGCAGAAATTCTATGTGCATCATGCAATAAAACCAGTCTTGTGCAAATCAACAAGATGAGTTACATAAATACCATGTGATCAAGTTTTAGCCAAAGGCATTAAGCCCCACTCCTTTGCTACGATCACATCAAAGCAACCTTCACATTATTCTACAAGGAACTTTGTTTGGGAACTAAGTTTTATTTCTGCCAGCCAGTAGGACTGCTTCAGGATTCGACTCTAGCTGTCGAGCCAGCATACAAATCCAGACTGCTCTCAAATTCTCAAACATCTACACTTATTCTTCCGTGCTGTCGCAATATTTTCACATCATGATGCACGGTCGCATCAGTGCTTATTGCCAACCCCATGGACGTTTAAATCTACTTGTGCACCTTGATTCTACTTTCTTTTCCTCGATAGAGTACTGCTTTTTTTTTTCTCGGTGAACTGTTGAGTACAAATAATCTTTCGAGTCAATACATACCTGCTTAACTCAATCTATTCATAGTACTGTCTTTTACATACACTTATAATAATAATAATAATAATAATAATAAGTAATAGTAGTAAGGGGTTTATTTGGTGTTAGGAAGTCTCTAGTGTCAGTTACGGCTTCACTTCTGTTACAAAGCACTACGTTTTCTGACTCCAAAGTCTTCAGGACTTTCTTCCCCGATAAAATTAGAAACCGCAGTTTTGTTTTGTAAAGGGTGAAAGTGGGAGAAAGACAAAGAGAGAAGTAGGTGAGAGAATGACAGTATATAGCTGCACTAAAGCAAGTGATTACCGGAACTAACTCGTTTCGCGGGCATTCCACAACATTAAATGTAAGAACAATATGACAATCTATAATTAACTTTTATGTTTAAGGGGAATAAAACACTCCAGGCAGGCTCTGACTAGAAAACAATCAACTTCAGGGTAGTGTGGTACAGCCCACTATGAAGCTGAGGGTTTTATGTCTTGCATATTGGTTCAATAAATGTGTCTGATCATAAATACATTTGTCACGTCCTGAAGTCCTGAAGATTAACTTAGTTACACCTTTACCATCGACTGTTATGCGGCACTGACACTACAGACTCCTTCCTTAAACGTTAAATAAACAAATCCCTCTGAAACAAGTTGTTACTATAGAAACGATACAGTATTAGAACGAGCATACTGCTAAAAAAGCAAAACTAATCATCTTGCCGCATACCGCATATGGTGAACATGTCCTCAAGTACTGCAACATGATATTTTTTTTTCCCATCTCCCAGCCATGCTGGCACTGGAGCACATGATCTGAGGGCATTCTATGGCTGCCAGGTTTCTAACAAGAGTGCCAACTGTTGCTAGAACAGCAGGAGGATCTCTCTAAAAAAAAAAAAAAGAAAAAAGAAAAAAAAAGAAAAAGCAAAAAAGCATGACTATCTTTTTTTTCCCCCTGAGCATGATTTCTGTAACACCGTACGCTCTGCAAGAAAGATGATCTCACTTCCTGGTCTTCCGCGCTGCATGTGGTACGTGCGGAGGTGACCAGGGATCAGGGTGGTTCACCTGGAGACAAATTCCTCCTTCCGAGGGATTAGTGAAAGGATAACCTTTTTCTTCAGTGTAATGCTGTTTGTGTTAACCGAAGTGGGTTTAAAGGGTAATCATTAGCTTGCAGCACACAAGAGCAATGAATGACGAGAGCTGAATCGCTGCAGGACTCTCAGTCTAAAATTATTGCAATTTAGAGTAAGTATGCCACCTCTGTGATGTATTTAGAAAGTCGTGCCTGCTAAGAGCAGTTCAGAAGCTTTTAAGCATAAACAAACAAAAAAAAAAAAGTCAGGATATTTTCCTAAAATCAAACAAGCCCTGGATTCTGAGTAGGTCTGTATTCCCCCCTGAGCAGTCAGGATTGATCAAAAAGCTGAAATCCTGTCTGAGGTTTTAGGACATCTACCCAAATCATCACAATGATGACAATGATTGTGTCTATTCCCAGTCGAGGCTGTCTCATTGCTGCACAATCAGCTCTTTCTTTTCCAAGCCCCTGTACGTCTTTAGGAACAGAAAACTCAAACCAGCCAGTCTCTCCCCTGGCTCCTGGTGCTTAAGTAACCCGAGATCCATCTGCGTCGTCAAAATCGGCACAAGTGGGTCATTTACTGTTTCCATCACGGGCGCCTGGTCCTGAGAGAGGACCTGCACTGAATGATGGGTTTGTCCCAGGGCTTTTCAAATCAGGGCCTGATTGCAGGTGCAGTTTAAAAGGTACGAGCCTCCGTCACATAAATAGAGGCGGATGATCTGTTAAGAGCAATGGGGCAGAAAGAAGTGAGCAGCTTTCCAGTAACAGGATTTACTCGAGACGGCTCTAAACAAATAACTGCATAATAAAAGGTCAAACTTCAACCTTGGAAGGGAGAAGCAATGGCTTTTGCATCAGCATGGACTGATTTACATAACCACATAAGCCACTTAAGAACACGGTGTAATTTCATCTGCATCTCATCTCTGAACGTACTAGGACCTCAGGGCGGAGGGGGGGCGGAGCTTACGTCACAAACTTTATTGTGTTACATTTCGCTCGCTCAACGTAACGCTTACCGTGCAATACTATACTAACACTACATAGACAGGACATGAATCTTGTTAGCTGGCTTGACATGATCGGAATAATAAACAAACACCATCCAGGAGAATAGAAACTGTGCAGATAAAATCAGATGGTTGAATGTTACCAATTATGAATTGAAATTTTATTTTGTAGTACGTTATTGTGTTTTATTTTTTAGTAACGTTGCACTGTCTGTCTGTCGTCTTTATTCTGCAAAGAATTTCATTATACTCTGTACACTGTATACACATGACAGTAAGTCTTTGAAACCTTAAAACAATGATCATACAACCTTGCCAATGTCAGACCAACTCTTAAACAATGTACAAGCACAAGAAGTCTAGTTCACCATCGACTACTGTGCTTAATGTATGTATGACTGTTCAAATGTAACTTTAGAAAACTTGTCAATTGAAACATGGCGCGCTTAAGGGTTAAGGTTAATCATTCACGGGGGCAAACCTACCAAAACTAGACACGTTTCCATTTGCATTACAAGAGATTTCTGTTCTCATTCATCATTTCTTGCGCTCGTAATGCAGTGAGCCAGGAGACGGCTCCATCCCTAGATGCTCCGTGTGTGAGACGGCGAGGATAGAGGGTTCCTGCCTGATGACGCCCGAGCGCAGGCTTTTCACAATGGAGCACACATTCCAGCAGACAACCTCGTTTGATGCCTCTCCAGAAATCCAGCATGAGATCCCAGCTTTTCTTTGGCTACACTTGGAATAGCTAATCCTCTTTTGAATGCTGCTCCTATTCTTGGCAGTCATCTGGCAGTCCAAAAAGTGATGCCTCATGTCAGCATCGATAAGTAGAGAGTAAAGAAAGAAAGGAAGGAATCGTTTAAAGCTGCAGTGTTTCTAGATCTGTGATCATCCCAAATTTCCAAAGACAACTTGAGGAAAAACTTCCAGTTCCTTCAGTTCAGGCTCCAAGCTAATAGCCTAAACATAACCACATTACTTTGGCCATTTATTTTATTTATTTATTTTTTTTTTTACTTAAAAACAAACTCAAGAGGCACATGTTTCAATTGAGTGAGTGGGGGAGGAGTTTATCAGTGTTACCATAGAAACTGCAGTTCACCTCACAGACAGCAGAGGGCACTATAAATTACAAACTGCTGCTTTAAATTGGAAATTTTTTTGCCATTGACAGCAATACATTTAACTATTTTGTAATGCCTAATATCTAAGCTAATCATGATACAATTGTACAACCTGGTTGAGTTGAAGTTTCTAAAAAAAAAAAAAAAAAAAAAAAAAAAAAAGTGAGTATTGATGAAAATCGCACTGATAAATGTTCTACAGGAAAATTCAAACCAGAAAATTCACAGTGGCATTGTGATGTCGCTGTAATCGTTGCCAGAAAGTGGTTTTTTTTGTGTGTGTGTGTGTGTGTGTAGGATTCCTGAGTGTGGACAGCTGTGACCTCCTCTGGATTTGAATGGATAGTCTTGAGATTGAAGTTTCTTCGTGCTCGTTTTTATATGTCTATGACTGATCACGCTGCTTATATGAATGGGCAATAATACCACCGTTTGACTCGATTTTCTGCCGTCTGCTTACGGTTCGACTACATAAAATGAAGCTCGATTTTTAGTAGTTATACAAACTTCTTCTAAAAAAAAAAAACCCAAAACGATATACAACTAAACACGGAAGCTCTTAAACTGAACAGGTTAATGCAGAGTTTCTGGCATGAAAAGGATATGAAGTCGAAGGCTCAGAATATCATCTTGCCAAAGTGACATAATCAGCTAATGGACTACAGGAGTGAGGGGGGTTGGGGGGGAAAAAAAAAAAAAAAAAAAAAGACAGGAGAACCCTGTGCTATAATTACATTTCCACATAGAGCAAAGCTTCTCAAGTGCTGAAAGTGTTACTGCGTTAGTTTCAACACAAACGCTGACTGAGGATTCCTCTGAGGTCAAGACCCACCTCCTCATTTGACTGAACTGGCAGTGGTTTATAGCCTGACCTCAGAGTCTGGCACGTGACAGAGAGGCCTTTATTTGCTCAATCATCCGACGGCACACATATCTAATGATCTGCAATGAGTACTTAAAATGTACGCTGATGAACATCCATGTGTCAGTGTCAAAGATTTTCAAAATTTCACAATATCTGGCAAGAGAAAAAAAAAAAAAAAAAAAAAGACAGACTTGGGTTATGTCGTGAATAATCTTCGCCTCCATCCGCAGTGTTATTTTTTTGGGGGTTTTATCTCTTGCTTATCACTTACTGATATGAGATAAGGAAAGACATACAGACATGGATTCCAGCAGATGCTGTAAAGGAAATTCAAAGACTTCCAGTAGTTTTTACGCGCCGGGACAACACGAGAGATTTCACTAAAAGAGGTGGCAATATTGTTAACATGAAAAACAAGGCAGCCAAAGGAACAAAAAAAAAAAACCCAACATATGGTGGATGACAAAGAATCTTTTTTCAGATGGTTGCCAAGCCGCAGTTAGAAAAACAGAGCCGCTGGTGTGAGCACTACTTAAAAATGGGAAGCTCCTCCGGTTTTTACAGACAAGACCGACCACAGTCCCATCTTCTTGGATTCTATTGGCTGATAAGATCAAGCCACTCGAATTCACAGGTCAAGGTTCGGCTCGATAGTTTTAGCAAGTTGGCGCAAAAAGAGAAACTAATGTCCTTTCCCATTCAGCGAATTGCCTTTTCGGATAAGCGGACGTTATTTGAGTTTGTGTCTGACTTCATTGCTTCAGCTCAAAAAAAAAGCAGAATAAAAGTTTAGCGGGGTAGCACGGTATAAAAAAAGAAATTGTTAAACGGTTGGGACCTCTGCGCACACAAGTTGTCAAGAGTGAGTACACAGTGTTATTTTCCCAAAAAAAAAAAAAAAAAAAAAAATGAACAAATCAAGAAAAACATTTTGTAAAAAACATTGCATATTTATTCAGGTACTTTTCTACCAAAAGTTTTTTTTTTTTTTTAAAACAGTACGTCAATGTCAAAAATTTGACTCCAAGTACTGTATCAAAGGCCAGTCTCATTCCTCTTTTAACACTGCCCATTTCTTCTCGGCTAGTTCTCATAAATGAAGCTTTCGGGACACGTTAGACGGACCAAAGCCAATTCTCAGCAGCTCCATCCTTTATACCGAGTGCAGTCGTCCATTTCACATGATAGACAGTCTTTTCTAGTAATGAAAAGGAAGCTTATTAAGTGCACTGGAAATGGGTGTACTTTGCATAACCAGAAAGTCAACATGCAACTATTAGCGCTAAATACCAGCTGATTACCTCCTCCATAAACATCACGGTCTGTGCCAAAAGTTGGCCTGGGCGGATTTTTCCCTCATGCATATGGTTTGTTTAGCTTTATGGAGGCTTACTGTTCTTGTGATAAAGCGATAAGAGGTGGAGAGTGGAGCTGCTTGCAGGGATTTTGTTTGGGTGGAGTTGGGTTTGTTTGGGTCAAGCAGACCGCAGTGTGCTTTTATGAAACTTGGTCACGTGACCCGGTTTAAAAATAGTCTCTACCTCAAGGTAGCTCGACCCAAATTTCCAAAGGATGGTAACTTAACTTCATTCCATTCCGAAATAATAGACTGGAAATACAAGTTCACTGACATTCTGACAGAACAGCTGGAGAAATTGTTTACTGCGTGTTCAGCGGTTTCAGAATCATAACTTACAGTGGTTGAAGAACTGTTTCCTCAGGTTCTCAGGGACAACACATGTGCAGTAACCCGACCTCAGAAACAGGAAACTACTTTGCAAACTTTGCTGTACTTTCACTCTTGATCTGTTCAGTTATAAAATGCAAGATACAGTAAAGTAAAACGGAAGTAACAAGCGATCTTTTCCACAAGACCGTGAACGAGGCGACTCCAGGTCGTCAACTGAGGAGACAAGAAAACAAGCAAGCAAACAGAGTCCATCAAAGAGATCCTGTTCAAGCTACACTTAAGAGGAGCGCCTGGCACGGTGCATGCTGGGAGTGCAGTCATATCCGCCTGCAGCATTATCGGCTTAGGTGTTTCCAGTGCTGAAGAACCCGAGGTCCTAATCAGCAAAAACACAGGAAGTGGAACGGCTGCTTTGATGTGTGTTTATTACAAACAACAAAACCCAGTGGGGTGGATTAAACAACCAACCTATTATAGACATCGTATAGTGTCAGCATGATGGATTAGCACTGTGTATTGCCAAGAGGGTATAGTGGCATTATACTGCATTACACCTAGCGTTTCCCACACGTAGTCGATTAATCTGGTACTGTTATGCAGCCACCAAATCGATTAGCACATCGGCGGCTCGAAATTCGTAAACTGACCTTCCCTGTCCTGACACGAATAGTAAACACTGATCTGGGTTATTTTATGTCGTAGTACGAGTCTTTTGCTTGGCACCCTTGCTTGTCTACGACGTACAGTGGTACGTCTGGTCACGACCATGATCCGTTCCAAAACTCCGTTTCTCCTTAAGGTGGTTTTTTCTCTTGTGAGTTCTTCTATTTCAGGGGCTTCTGGTGTTTTTAGCCGTTCAACTGGTGGACCAGACTTCACGAAATAGCCGTCTAATGTGACTCGCCTTTTCCTGCGCATTAAAACTATTCGGAAATGCGAGACTTTGCCGCCGTTTCTGTCCGCCGCCAGAGCGTGTGGTCGTGAACCGATGCGAAATTTTGGCGAACTTTTTGATTGTAACCCGATTTGTACGCGTTCGGAAACGTTCATGACTAGAGTTTCTACTGTATATGGTATTGCACAACATGCAACATGGCAAGGGGTGCCAATACTATAATCTTCACGCTCAAGAAAAGAGTATGGCATGCATATGGATGTATTATTGAGCACGTAGGTTCTACAAACCCATCACGTCCTACATTACACGTATAGCGAACAGGACGCCATTTTGGATTGGTAGGAGACAGATATGAAATTCCAGGCTACATATTGATTACTGCTGAAATGCATTTATATGGTAAACTGATGAAGCGAAAGGTTATTTTACTATTTATATAATTATTTTTAATGTTTGAGGATTTGACTACAAACACTTAAAATGCCTGTGATTAATTAACAGGTTTTAAAATATACGCATTCATAAGCTTGCTTATGTGCCAGGGACGTTCTACCGAGCCTGTAGTGTCACCGAGTGCGTGTACGTGTTTATCAACATGCATTTGTGTATGTGTGCATGTGTCCCCACCAAACCTGTTTGTTTACCTTTGAGATTAGTTCATCATGGTTGGCCAGGTGTGCTCGACAGTGGATACAGCTGTAGGTGCGGTGGCAGTTGGGCAGGTAGGCCTGGAAGGTTTTCGACTTGGTCATCTTCACCATCTCACAGTCGTGGTTCTCCTCGCTGGGCTCGTCGGCGCTGGCGCTGGATGAGTTGCAGCTCTGCTGAACTTGCTGACAGAAGAAACACTGGAAGATGCAAGCAAAAGCCGTCGTTGTTGTGGAGTGGGTGTGTGGCACGCTCCACACAAACACCACGGGAGAAAAAACAACCTTGGAAGAGTAACGGGGTAGGGGGGATGTGGAGAGAGAGAGAGAGAGAGAGAGAGAGAGAGAGAGAGAGAGAGAGAGAAACATTACTGATCACTCGAAAGGACTATAAGGTTAGAGGCTAATCTTTACCCAAGGCGCATATAAAACCTTTTCATTATTTATTTTAATAAAATGGTAATACATTCATGCATTTATGCATTATTCAATGTGAAGCTAAATCCTTTGAATCAAACCAATACATGAAAAAGAAAAATGCTGCTTCTTATCTAACAGAATGTGAATGAGTATATTTTTGCCTCCTGGCAAGTACCGCATGTTTTAACCTCTTAACTCAAATCCTTGTTTAGGCATGTTACAGACGCAGCAACATGTTTCGTGCACTAAGCCGGGCTTCTCATTCAAGCCGAGGGAAAAAAAAGAACAGCAAAATTCTTAAAAAACACACAACCTGAAAGGTGACCAACTGCATCCAAAGCTTCAGCGGTGGATGCATTGAGAGCCAGACGTGTCAGATCTTTGATAACAAGCTGATGAATGAATCGGAAGCATCAGAATGTTCCCAACAACCAATCGCTGATCAGCATAGTTCCCAACAACCAATCACTGATCAGCATAGTTCCCAACAACCAATCACTGATCAGCATAGTTCCCAACAACCAATCATTGATCAGCTTGTCCCACCCATCACATCTATGCTCTTCATGCATAACAACCTTATCAGAAAACCAACTAATTCCATCCATAACCTTTCCTTCGTGTTTGTTTATTCCTTTTGTCTACATTTTTGGGAGCATTTTGTAAATATATAAATCACTTGTAGTGCCATGACTGAAGACATGTTTCTTTAACTAACAGGATGAAATGTATTATTATTATTTTTTTAATTCTGATAAAACTCTTTACTGTGGATTTTCACACTCTTCCTCCTCCGCGTTATGATACGCAGTGATCACGAATAGCCAGTGAATATGCATATGATTCAAATGACGACTTTTGGTGACTTTTTTAGACATGCTTTAGCTACTTTCTCCTTGAAAAAGAGTTGGCATGCAGCTGTTACAGCCTGTTGCCTATTTCCTTTTATAGCAGTGCGTCAGCTTCCTCTTAACTTGTTTGCCCTGGCAAGAGGCTCGTGTTCTGGTTGTTGGTATAAACTGGCTGACCTGGTAAGAAAAATTCCTAAAATATTAGGTGAAGAGCGTTGAATAAATCCATTCATAGCTCTCATCCTGAAAAAAAAAACTAATAATAACAGGAAAATGTTACAGCTCTGAGCTAACGGACGGCTCCAATAACACCATGCAAAAGAAAAAGGAAAAAAAAACAAAACAAAGACGCTTCCGCAAGAGAACAGGAAGTCTGGCTACTGCCATGCAGCCGAGAAAAAGTGCGCGCGCGCTCGCCTCCTGCCCTGTCGCACGAGGGACCTGGAGCGTCGAGCGCGCACACATGGGCACGAGCGTCTTTATAAACAGCTGCCCGAGAGCCGATTAATTACACCGACATGGACTTGTACAGAAGTAAGATCACCAGTACAAAGGACCTGGAATATGAACTGACATGAAAGGCACTTCATGTAGTGTGAACTCATTGCGACGTCGTAATCCTATCCAGTTTGGTTAAGCCTAATTCAGTGTCAGTCTGTTTTTTATGAAATGACGTCGTTAAGTCGTTGAACACTGGCCTTAAAGACGTCACTACCGTCCGTTAGATGAACAAAGAACGTTCACGCGCGCTAATCTCCAAATCGTAAAGACTCGACTCCGGACTTTTTTTTTTTTAAGGGGGATTCGACTCCTATTCTGTTTTCAAGGTGTCAAGGAGTCGATTCCAGGAGTCGAATTATTTTAAACACATGCTTTAACAGAAGAGTGTTTTGTACAAAAATAAATAAATAAATAAAAAATAACGAGCGAACAAAACTGACACGTTCATGACGATTTAGTTAGCAATATAAGCTAATTTCGAACCATACAGCTTAATTAACATTAACTCTTAACTAGCGAAATTTTGCTACGTTTAAAGTAAAAAAAAAAAAACACGACCCAGCCAGCTGGAAGTGTTTGTTTGATAAAGACTATTATCTATTTACTTTTCTCCCGTTTACGGCGCGTGCGCGTGAGCCTGAATCGACTCCTTTTCAACAGCTCAGAATCGACTGTCAAGATTCGACTCAGAGTCGACTCTGAATTCTCACATGCCTAGGATCAAAGAATCGACTCTATCCGAGTCACCAGCGAAAACGAAGCAGGGATAAAAAAAAACCCCCAAAGCTAATCAGTCGGATTATAAATGCTGGAGTATAAAAAAAAAGGAATAACATTCTTGATAATTATTATCGAACACGGCGGTAATGACAATCTGAGTCCCATTTGCTCGAGTGTTTCATGCGTTACTTTGTCAGTCAACAAACTTCCTCGTCTGTAACCCTAAGCTTTGTCTGTCTTCTTAAGCACGAGCTTATATTATAGTCACCTGCGTGACAACCTGTTGTAAAGGAAATGCAGCACGGCGTGCACAGAGACAACAATGATCGAAAATTGATGTCAGCGAAAATCTTTTAGGAGAAACAAAGGAAAAGCTTCCAGTGAGCACGAGGATGCAAAACAAAGAGCCACTTTAATGATTAACAGAAAGGAAGACACAAGAGGCAACACAACATGCACGTTTCAGCTCTGGATGTTGCAGACGTGTCAATCAGACTGAAATCATGTGTGTTACTTTACCCTTATCTAAATATCGACTAAATGCCTGCCACGTTTTTGTTGTTTTGTTTTGTGCTTCTAATACCCACATATAGCTAACACTTCCTCTTCTCTCCAAGCATAACAGCAAGAGGGCTGTCATTACATTACCATTCACTCTATACCATGATCATTCAAAATAAAGCTGTTAAATGAATAAAATATATATATATATATGTACAGAAACTCTCAACTCACCACCTGAACAGGACCTCCTTCCTCAGTATAAAGCTCTGACATTAAACTGTTGATTTAAATCTAATTTCTTTTTCCTCCACAGCAGACTGAAGCTTGTCACTGTTGTGTGATTGTCTGGTCTCAGTCTTGCTGAATCCCGAGCAGTGGTTGTGTGTCAGCTGCTGTGTTGTGTTCATGTCACTGCTTTGTTGCTCTCTCCTTTGTGTTTGTGATAGACTAGCTGCTTTGTGTCCAGGACGTCACCAGGAGGCGGGACCGTAAAAAAAATGATTGACACGCGCGGCGGGCAGTAACAAGCAAGATGGGGGCGGGGCCGTGGAGGGAACGGAGGACCCGGATGTGTAAATAAAAACAAGGTACACGGCGGCGTTCATGTCAAACACAAACACAATACCGAGACCGAACGACCTCGATGGATGGACTGACTGATAGTTCCTGAGGTTCTTGCTTAAGACGTGTACATTTTGGGAAAAGTGTTGAACTTAAACATGCCTGGTGGGGGAAAAAAAAGGCTGGAATTAAAAATAATTTTGGAAAAAAAAAATGTATGTACTATATTCTGTTGTCAAAGGTAATGAAGAGACAATGGTTTCAAATTGGTTGTTTTTAGATTTTCCCTAATTTTTTGCGCACCAAGTCAATCTCACGTTGATTGTTTTCCATTTTCATGACGTTTAAATAATAATAATAAAAAAAACTGAGCAAAAGAAAATATTGAAAGTATTAAAGTATTAAAATGGATGGATGTATAGATAGATAGATAGATAGAGAAATAGATAGATACAGATAAGATTGATATTTTATTGCTCTCCAACAAAGCAAAAAATAAATGCTTTACATAATTACTATGCTGTAAACAATACAAAAGTCACCAGGGACAAAACAGTGTATAGAGAGTCTGTGATATACCTGTCTGTGAACAGTACATTTTTTTTTTTACTGAATATCTCTTTAGGATGAAAATGAATATGATTTAAAACAGAACAGCACCTCCGCTGTTCCACGTCTGGGGTTACATTTGCATTTGTTTGTAGCTTGAAGAACAAAATGTACCTGTAGGCTTTTTTGGCACTTTGCTTTCTTCTGTGTACTGTCCAAGACAGCCTGGCTCTGTCTTAAAATATCCACATTATTGATCTTTAAGACCAAACACAACTCTGAAACTGCCTTTTCTTGTTGCTACAGGGCTCCTGATGGGCCAGTCACGATGCTGAATAAACAGCAAGAAATCCATCCATCCATCCATCCATCCATGCATGATGGCCCCCATGATCATCCTTATGCGTCAAAGAGCATCTGCTATTTCTAATAAATAATAAGTGAAGGGATGATGGCCTAAAAAAAAAAAAAAAAAAAAGCATCCCAGCTGGAAATGAAAAGGCAGCTTAAATGTCAAGAGCTATACATTATGTCATGATTTCATTTAAAAAGATTTGGTGAATAAATAAATAAATAAATAATAAACAGACTCACAGAAGCCAGGCTGTTCAGTGTTAAATGATCATGGGCTATATAAGGAAGCTGGGAGGTATGATGTCATTTGTTTTCACTCTGCGTCCCCCTTCAATAACACACTTTCTCCTTAATAACACTGAATCATTGCGGTTATGGAAGGACAAATAAATGAAAAAATATTAAATAAAACACTGGACAACACTCTTGTAAGCGGCAATATAGAGACATTTAGGGGTGTGACCTTCACTCGTGCACTTGCAGACATTATAAGAGATCATGCATGAAGTGAAAGGTTTATTAGCAAAACAAAGAAAGTAAGGATTTAATGCTGATTGCGAATATTTGATACCTTTTTGTTGCAGGAAGTGGAGGAAGTGGGTTTTTACTCATTCAGCAGCACTGATGTCCCACTGACGGATCTGTGGTTTTTGTTATTTTTTTCCTCTTTTTTTTTCTTTTCAGTGTTCAATATTCATATTTCTTCAAGCACCGAGTCTGCATGCAAGAAAAACAAAAAACCCCAAAACACGTCTTGGTCTATGCGACGAGGTTTGTCAATAATGCTCTCCAGTGGAACTTGCATTACAATCAGAAGTGTTTTTCAGTCTGCGCAAGCATGCACCACTGAGCCTGGGTTTTCCATGAAACACTGCGATCAGACGGATGCATAACTTGTTCATAGCCTGCTTAAAACTGTTTGTCCAAAATGGAGCCTTTATTTATTCATGCTGCACGCGCGCGCGTCCAAAAACGCACCAAACGTTACAGAAAATCAGACATCGGTTCATTAAAAAAAACAAAGGCAAATATTCTGAATTGTGATTTAATTCCCCAGCGCCTGCCTACGATGTTCGTCCGTGTTTGCAGCCTTCACGCACCACCTCGGATTTATTTCTGAGCGTTTGTTTTGATACCAACCGCAGCGAACGTGTTGAGAAAAGAGAAAAAAAAAGAAAAAAAAATACACGGCATTGACGCCATCTCCTCCCACTGTCCCATGGCAACCAATCAGAGTTACACCATCCGCCTTTCGACCAATCACATGCGAGAACTTTCGCTCTGCCGCCCGCGAGCCAATCAGCGCCGCGCTTTGACTCCGGGAACAAAAGCGCGCGAGCGCGCAGGCACGCGTCGAACGTCGCAGCGGGAGCGCGCGGCGGGTTCGCGTCACTGAGACACGTGGAAGAGGTAAACAATTTACCCGCGCGCATAGCCAGGCAAGAGGATTTATTTACACGTGGTGGAGGGAAAAGACACACGGGCTGAGGTGTTTAGTCTACAGTTTTAAATAATTTGTAAAAACAAACAAATAAATAAATAAATTAGATTTAGTGGTTTAGTGTGGGTGGACTTGACAATAAAGCAACAAAAGAAATTGTTACAACCTAAAAATTAGATCCACTTTTTTCCTGCAAATAATAATACTAATACTACTACTACTATTACTACTACTACTACTACTAATAATAATAATAAAGCATTAATTCAGAATTAGTCTGAGGATAAATATTTATTATTATTTATCTTCTATTTAACAAATAAAATAAATAAAATATGCATAATTGTCTGTGGCGCATTTACAGTTTATTACTGACTGGTTTATAGGGATTACTAAACCACACACACACACACAAAATCCCTTTAGACCAAAATCTCTGCGTCCCTCTGTCGCCCTCTGCCGAGACAATGTAGTAATGCAGGACCCCCAGAAACCTTTTGCAGCCTTGTTTGAGGAACTCCCCCACTATGATCACAGTACAGATTTAGGAACATATTAAGAACATGAGACAAACATTAAACATCATTATTTATTTATTGTAACCGTTAGACATATTAAACACTGAACTTTCCACCCAAATGAGAACCACCCACTCAGAGTCCCTGTTCCTGGGGATCCTGTAACCTTATAAAGAACCTCATTCCTTTACTGATGAAACAGAGCTGGTCTGGTTCATCCTAATCATCAGCTGATTGGAGCTGAAACTGATTTTTTTTCTTTCCTATGGGAGCTGGAATTCCTCAAAAGTGTGACAATGAGGTCCAGTAAAAAGAGATGTATTATTTGTAGATGATGACAGAGATCATCATCATCAACATCATCATCAATGATGGTACATATCTGATAGCTAGTATTGGGCAATAGCAATGAAAATTATGTATATTGTATATATCTGAGAAAAAAAAAAAACAATCCGATCCTGTAGCACTGGAACTGGATTTGGAAAAGATTTCTTTTTTTAGAACTGTAAACGTTTAACTTACATATAAAGAGACTTAACAGATTTTTATTATAGTTTATACTTATTTTTATTATAATATATATTTATTATATTTCCAGGAGCTTGTAAGTCATGTTTTAAATTATGTACTTTTTCCAAGTATTTATTTTTTTTTTTTTTTAAAGTGCTTCAGTTTCTAAATTATATTTTAAAGCTTAGTTTTTAAAGAACAAAATATGGGATGGGTATCACTATCGGTATTGGTAAAGAAATGTTGGCATCACTCCATGGTGGTGGTGATGTGTATTTATCACTATATGAAAACTCTTAATGTAAAGCTATGATGTGCTTTTACCAAGCTTTCACCAAGGTTTATTAATCATAAAGAACATAATCACAAAGAATGTTTTCATTGATATTGTGTAAAAATGATAGAAATTGATTCTTTTCAGGTGGCCTCAACACTTTATTAATCAGGATAAGCCATATGTACATACATTATTCCTTTATAATTGTACTGCACAATTTAGTAAAAACTGCTTGTGTATAATCTTATCCAATGCTGCACGGGTCTCATACATCCAGTAGAATAAGTCTCTGACTCCGCTGTGGACGAATTACTGGACAGCAGCTCGTTGTTGAACTTGAATCTCATTTCTAATCTGAGTGTGTTGTTGCCATCAGTCGTCAAGGACGACAGACTCCCATGGCAACAAGGCCTCCAAGAGCCACGGCCTTAATGAGCAAATTAGCTTAGAGACGTTTTATGACGTCATCCACCTTCATGCTCGAGCAGGAGGCACGCTGCCTACACCAACAGCTTTAAGAAGATTTACATAGTGGAATGATACACTCAACAAGAAGCCAAAATAGGATACAGTGTTTATTCTGGTGTATTCAGGTTATATGACTTGGCAGATGCTAAATTACCCCATAGTAGTAGTAGTAATAATAATAATAATAATAATAATTAAAAAAAAAAAAAGAGAAGTTTGTCAGCAGCAAAGACAAACCTGCAATCTGTAATTACTTTTTTTCAAGGTGCAACTTATTTTTAATAGACTTTAATATTCAATTACAATGTTTCCCCGAATGATTATATCAACACCCCCCAGTGAAGGCGAGAGCTGAGGGAGAGGAGAGGTGGAGAAACATTAAACCTGTAAGTGAAATCCACAACAAAAATCTTCCATTGTTTAGAACATTACTTACAGAAGAGTTTAATACGTGGATACAATTCTGTAACAAGATTAATAACCACTAGAAACATGACATTCAGTTTACAATTAAAAAAAGAAAGAAAAGCACAAAACATCAAAAAAAAGAAAGAAAGAAAGAAAGAAAGAGAAAAAAAAAAAAGAAAGAAAGAAAAAAATCTCAAGATGCCCCCCCCCAAAAACTAGCGGTGGATCAACTCGAGGCAGAAATAAAAGCCGCGTTTTTAATTAATTACTTAATTAATGAATACCTTCCCAAACTCAATCACAAAACTCACAAAAGCTGTGGACTTAAAATAACAAATCAGAGTTAAGATAGATTTTTTTTTTGTTGATTTTACTTTTTTTTTGTTTGTTTAAATATATGTATTTAAGAATATACTGCAAAAAATCACAACTGATCCCCGACGAAACGAAGCTGCACGATAATAAACCGTTCTTCATAATGAGTAAAGGCACACAGAACAGACAGGCTGCACATGGACTTGGCTGAAGCTATCTTACAGAATTTTGCAGTGCTTTCAGGAACAAACCAAAAAAAAAAAAAAAAAAAAAAAAAAGGGAAGGGGGGGGAAAAACAGCCCTTTTTCTCTACTAATAACTGAACGCCCTCTTTAGCACCTGTCACTGGGTAAAGCCACTAGATGGCACCATGCTGGATATAAAGTTAGGCAACAGCAGTGAACCAAAGAGCAGGCTGATTCTCATTCTTTATTCTTGTTTTTTTTTTTTTTTTTTTTACTTTAAGTCGATAAGTGCTAGTTTGCAAGGAGCGCCTAAAGTCCATTAAGGTGATGAT
>JAOVYU010000034.1:4391898-4406500 GCA_025674565.1 Synodontis membranacea
AGAGAGAGAGAGAGAGAGAGAGAGAGAGAGAGCCATAACGAGAAAGAAAAAAATGTCGATGACATCCCAACCCACATCTGGCAATGATGGCGAATTTCTATTATTTACATTTCCATTCATGGAAGCATTTCCTGTGTCGATGTTAAAAGAGGTTCAAGGTATGCCCGGTGTGTGTGTGTGTGTGTGTGTGTGTGTGTGTGACATAGAGAAGGAGTGAAAATCAAAGCGGCTGGTAGGGGGAGGTAGGAGAAGGAAAGGCCCCTATGGAAATGTTTATGTGCTATACCCATTATGAATAGGCTAGCTTAAAGTCCCATGCTAATCTCAGCTATGCGAGGCTCTGAGGAAGAAAAAAGAGCTGTTTATAAGGCTCTGTCGTCCTTTTCACACTCAGGCTGATCTCTTTGCTCATTAGTAAACATTAAACTGTTTAATAATGCTCCTATTTTCTAATTTATTACAATTGAACGCCTCTTACATCAGAAGAAACTCAGAACTTTTATGCGTCTATACACACCTTTTTGCTCCCCTCCTTTTTTCCCCCCTTCACGGTAGCCTATGTTCCAGATATTTTACCATCTATATCTGTTATTTTGTGGGAGGATCATTAAACTGATTATGATGCATAAAAAAGATTCACAAAAATGAAGGACGATTTAAACTCGATTTAACTCTTAGCAACGCTGAATTAATAATCATTGTGTAGTTTGAGTATAAAAATGATAAATTATCAAATTATTTCCGATATGATCGTGAAAATCATTTATTTCCGTTCTTTACAGTCATCCAACTGATAAAATGTGTTTAAACTGTTTCTTGTAACAAGACCTTTGGTTTTAAAGGTTCTTGTAATGTAGCTAACTGGTAAATAAATAACCCTGATTTTAAAAACCCGACAATATTTGTGTGTGTGTGTGTCCCTACTCCCTTGCATGTGCAACTAATGTTTATGTCTGTGATTGAGCGCGCGTGAGTGTGTGCACGCGCACGTGTGCGTGAAATAGACAGTATTAGTACCCTAGCTGCGGTTTTTAAGTGTGAATCTGCGCATCTCCCCACTATCATGCGCCACTGTTTTAGCAGTAAGGCTTTTGCAGTGGGAGGCTTTATGCCACCCACCCAGCTGGAATGTCATGCATGCAATTAGGGGCGATTGCAGCAGGGGGCTGGGTTAGGGCCTGGGGGTGGGGGGTTAGGGGTAGGGAAAACAGGGGGCTGCTGCCTGCTTAAAGAGTCAGAGAAATGGTGGGGGGTGAAAAAGGGACTTCGTTATGGGGTGGGAAATGAAAGAAGAGGTAGAGGGTAAAGGATGAATGGGCTTCATCTCAAGGTAACAGAGAGAAAACAGAGAGAGAGAGAGAGAGAGAGAGAGAGAGAGAGAGAGAGAATGAACCAAAAAAAAAAAAAAAAACATATACTGCCTAATGCCTCCCACCTCTTAACGAATCCACATTTCCTTACCATCTCAGCCAGTCATCAATACTCATCAATAGCAACTGGCCCTCTGTCAGAAACCCCCCTCCTTATGAAGTGAGAAAACATAGCGAGAAAGAGAGAAAAGGGAGAGGGGGTAAAGGAAAGCCACATGCACCATCTGGGAGCGGAAGGAAACCCATGCATGAGTCAGAAGAGGAAAAAAAAACGTTTAACGTTTTGCACTGTGTCAGTCAAGTAACTCGAAAGAATCGAAATGATACAGACATCAAGGGCATCGGTGCTTTGCCTGTCACAATTATTTAGAAATGCTGGTTTACTGAATAGAAAGAAGATCTCATGAACCAAATTTGCACATGAAAAAATAAAAACATATTCGTTATCCCTGTTTTTTTTTTGACATTTTGACATTCTTGACAGCTGTTTGATTAACTATGTCCTTTTCAGCTGAATAATCTCCTATAGTTACAGATAAATACACAACAGTACATAGAAAATAAATGCATCAAAAGTTAAAAACAAGGTGTATTTAAAATTTTAGCATGCAATTTAACCATTGCTCAAACAAGAACAAAATTGGTAAAAAGCATAATGATTAGTCTAATGTGTAAATAGGTTTGTTTTTCCTTAAGGTAATTTAGATTTTTAGATGGTCATGGATGCTTAAATTCATGAATATGTAGGAACTCATTAATACACTAATAAATTAACTGGAACAATTTAATCCCATCCTCATACATTTAAGAGCTGATTATTACCGAAACTCACATGAGCTATTTCAAACTAAACTAATAATAATAATAATAATAATAATAATAATAATAATAATAATAATAATAATAATAAACAATCTGCAGAAAAGAATATCTTTAGAGATCTTTATTGAGCATACGGTGAATATGTTGCTATCTAATAAACACTTGCTTAAAATAAATTATTACTCCATAAAAACAAATGTATGTAAGTATTTACTAGCATTTTAATTATATAATGAAGTAATTTTTAATCAGAATAATTGTTTTTTTGTAAATAGGTTGGAAGATTTTTACGAATGTGAACAGATATTAATTAAAATAATTGGAATAAATAAAATTAAGCAGTATGCAAAAAATAATAACCCAAACGTAGGCACATTTTATTGTACCCTATTTTTTTTTTTTTTTTTTTTTTTTACAAACAAGAGTAAAAACATCTTTGCGTAGGTTCTTTGAAAAAACAAAACAAAACAAAACAAAAAACAATAACAATGCGTCCTAAAAGCCATTAAATTAGGCTAGTTAAAATAAGTGAAGCTGTTTATTTTTTTTAATTATTCTTTAAATTAGTTGTGATATATGGAAGATGGTTAAGCGAAGTGAATATAAATAATTTATCCAAATGTGTTTTGACACAAATCGCATAAACCACATAGTTTCAGTGCCAGAGAAAATTCTGATCAGTGTATGTGAGAGGTGGAAAACATGTCCAGCTGGAGTCGTGTGAATGAAAAAAGAGCTGCAGAAGTTTTTTCAAGCTGAGACTCGAGTTGTGCTACCGGGTGGGGGCGTGGCTGGCAGCAGCGCACGGGTCACGTGCGTGGGAAAGGGCGGGGACTGGGAGGAGAAGACAAGTACGGATTCTCTTCCTCTACTGTTATGTGGTTGTAGGCAGTTAAACGTGTGTGTGTGTGTGTGTGTGTGTGTGTGTGAGAGAGAGAGAGAGAGAGAGAGAGAAGATAAAATAAAATACTGGCATCACTTGCAACATTTTGCAATTTGCAAAATATTAAAAACAAACCTGGTAAATAGTTTTGTTTAATAGATTTATATTGTTGGATCTTGTAAATTGATTAAAAGGCGGTATTGTGTAATCAGTAGATAATAGTCCTGCAAAATATGTAAGATTATAAACACCTCTCTGTATTCTCGGTGAAAATGCCACTAAACTAAATTGCTTCGGGGTGGTGCCCTTAAACCTACACCTACTGCACATATAACCTTCTGTAAATAGCTTAGGGTAAGATTTACAGCTTTGGTCTCCAATTACGTACAATAATTTTTTTTTATTATTATTATAGTACATTAAATAAACATTTGCAGAAAAATACATATTAACCATACAACCTTGGTGACATGGAAAGGTCCAGTTTAGAATCTTACTCTTTTTGTGTATATTTTGTCTATGCTGTGTGCATATCAATAAGTACGTACAGAGGAGTGACAAATAAAGGCAGCTGATGTTGGGCCATGAAGAGCCGTCAGAAAAGCTGCAATTCGCTTTGTTCTAATAACTTGTTCTGACTTGCCGTGACACTTAACTGTAAAGAACACTTAACTGTAAAGAAAAAAAAATGGACTCAAACCAATGGACAAATGGACTCAAATCCAGCAAAATGCTTCCTGCAGCATAACAGAGCCTCGGCTTTTTCCTTTAAATTGCCACACGTGTGCATACGGTACACATATAGCAAATTTAAGCATGCAGCTTGCCTCACTCATCACGCGTACATGAAAGAGACAGCACGTGACAAACCATGTTGCACAATAACTTAAATATTAACCCGTGCGCCAAGAACAAGAGGTTACAGTGCTATTGCGTGGCGGGTGTTTTAATAATGTATAAATATGAAATGCTTAATTGCATTTAACGTAACGTGTACAAAAATAAAGCATGTTCGTTTTCAAATGGAGTCGTTTATGTTACATATTTATATAACTGTTTTTTTTAAATAACCTTTCTTTTGTATATATGTTCGTACATACATAGGGCCCACATACATACCTCTGCTTGTGATTTACACTCTGCAGCCCCTCCCACACACACACACATTCTTCACATATTCTGCACATATTCTGCAGTACACTGAGAGGATATCAATAGCTATTTGTTGTGCAAAAATGCATGTGTATGCGGACACGCTCTTTAGAGAGACAGAGAACAGAATCTGTGTGCATGAGAGAGAGAGGGAGCATTTCAGATTGAGAGTTGTCCCCTGTCCATGTGTCCGCAGCACTTACTGAATTCACGCTCTGCTTTAGATCAAACGCTCGGTACCGATTAGGCCGCAGTAAACGGGGGAGAGCGAGGCGGCGAGAGGCGGGCCCTTTTCCGCCGGACAATGCCATTATTTCGGCTCCATTGGTCAGGAATGCCGGATTTTACAGGCCGCTGCCCTCCTCCAGGCGTCAACCAAAGACCCTCCGGACCCCCCTGCTTCCCTCCTTTCCTCAAACCATGCAGCATATCTATCCCAACCACGAAGACTGACAAGTTTGCCAGATTGGCCAGTTTCCTGTCCTGTCTATTTTTAATCACCGAGCTGAGAAAATGGCGTTGGGCTGGTAGTACTTAAAGTTGTCGCTGGTCGTGAAACAAAGAGTTTAAACTATGACTTTGATTTGGAAACCCAATCTACATACTCAGTCTGGCAACTCTGAAACTGCCTTCCACTTTACTTTCCGCCACTTACTTTTTACTTTCATCATTTCAAATAATCTACAAACTCACTGGGTTTGAATATGCAGTCCGAGATAGTACCGTAGACAACACCCGATAGTAACTGTAGACAACACCCTTAGTAAAAAGGTCAAATAAAGAACACTTTGAGGTCCTTATTAGAAAAGGTTCCAAAATAGGATCTTTTAAAGAAGATAACAACCCCAGCCCTCAACGAAGAACCCCTATAGCTTATATATGTGGATTGCTACATATTGCTCAATAGCAGGAATGTTTTATTTTTTTTTAAAAAAATCAGGAATAACTTGATAAAATATATAGCCTATATTTTACATAGCCCTACTGTTAAATGTCGATTTATTGTTGGATTTAAATGCATGACAAATCAAACTCAGTTTTAAACTTTTTAAACATGAAACTTAATTTATTAACCAGAATTTTTCTTTGCATGTATTTATTTACAACTACTTGCATGACTTCAGGCCTAACATAAAATTAAATAGCCAAATTCTCAAGTTGCGCGGTAGATATAATGAGAAATTTGTGAATGGAGAATGGAATGTGAGCGTTCATTGTTAAACTAAAACTATATGATGACGTTTCGTGGAAAGCGACCAATCACGACAGTGATGGAACAGTTAAATGCCTCAGAATTCAACCAATGGCTCATCGAGCGGCAAAGACTAGCGCAGAAACGGACCAATCGGAAACGCGCATGCAAATTAAGGAATTCGCTTCAGCAAGAGCTGAATGTCAACTAGTCAAAGATGGAGTCTTGGAGCTGAGAGGCCGACAGGCTGGCCACGGATAAATTACAATTTACATTACCAAGACAATGCGAAGAAAGAATGCGCAAGGATGACAAGATGGCGTTGGTTAAACTGGATGAATGCGAAGGAGCTGGTTGGAGATTATTGATGGCCCCCTTTTTTCCCTGTCTTGCAATCAATTGATCCAACTTTTCTCTCTTTTTGTCGTTTCTTCTTCTGCTTTCAAGGATTGTCCCACCTTTTGGCCAGGTACCATTCATGAAATTTGGGAGGGGGGTCCCTCTTTCTGTTTGTGAGTAGCATCATCCGGGTGATTTCTCGGAAATGGCGGGAGCTGAAGGCAAAAATCGACAATATCGTGTCGCTTTGGGTGGGTGAAACTGCAAACAGCGGTGGCTGGTCTAGTCTAGTTTGAAGCCCCTAAACATGGCTGTAGTTGAAGATGTTGAAGAGCATACTAGTTGTAGACAGCATGGAGGGCATTGCGTTGCATTACACTGGATTTGCTGGTTTCTGCCTGATTTCCTTCTTACAAGAAGATTTTATCTACCCTGGGGTCGAGCTTTCATCACTTGGATCACAGTGGATGCATTAGAAATTAGACTTCTGGAGCTACCTGAATTGTTGGTCCAATTAGTCCAGTGTAAACTATTAAACTAGGCCATGGGTTGACCTGCAATCAGCATGGCGTTATTAGTATAGTAAATAATTTTTTAAATTGCTTATTAGTTATAGAAACATTTAATTGGCTTAAGGGATTTTTTTCGGGCCCTATTTGAGGCCTGAGTGCTGGGGTTAAGATTAACACCAAACGGTGGTTGGATTTTAGAGGAAACTATTTTGTTTCTTCTAACGGGTTTTCACACTCAAGTCCCACATGATTATGTCAGATTTATTTTAATATTGCAGTTGTGACAGTAAATTCCGTTAATCGACTATTTGTCTAAGAGTATGAAGTTTTTTCGAGGCAAGTTATTTGTCTATTTATTTAAGAATCCAGTAGCAAATATTAAGCTAATTATTGTACAGACTGCTGGGGGAAAAAAGAAATATAAAAATAACAATCATAAACCCCCTAATTTTGTTGAAATATATAATAATACTATTTCTTGTTTTGTGTGTGTGTGTGTGTGTGTGTGTGTGTGTGTGTGTGTATGCGTGCGTTAGCCTATTTACAGTAGATGCATCAATCTTAATACGAAATTAATTAAATTAAATTAAAAACCTAACAAGCTAACAGGCTTGGGACATATTAATGTCATGCACTGGCTTTACAAGTGGTCAGAATCTCACAGTAGTGGAGAGTGAAAATGCCAGGCTCAGTTCAGCAGCTCCCGCCCCCTCACTTCACCCCCCGAACAGGAGGAGAGGAGTGGAGGACAGGAGGGGGGTTTCAAATTGCCACTTTGGCAAAAGGGATAAGAATAGTACATATTAAATGAAGGATTCAGGTATTGTATCGCGGAATGTGCTCTTTGCCCCATTTTACCCTTCTTCCTTCGTTTCCTTCTCGAAGGCATCGGTTTAATGTTTTTTTCCCCCACCCCTCCATTCGCTGTGCTGGTGAAATGTTTATTTTTTACACTCATTTCACAAAAGACACTGATCATGCTTTTCTTCTTCTGGAAAGCAGTATTATTTGTGTGGCAATGCAAAGCTAATTTGAATTCTTCAAGTTCATTTGCTATTTTATATGACTTCTGGGATTCTTATAAGCTATTTAGGAGGTGACTAAAATATTTCAGCCAGTTTTACATTTTATTTGATTATTTTTTTATTTTTATTTTTTAGCTAAATTCGACATAATTTCGCACTCTGATTTAAAATGTGCATCATAGTTCGTCTTCGTGATTTATTTACATGTTTAAAACAGTCTCTCGTTGTTTTTGTTTTTTTTTCCCCCTTCCTGGTTCTACGATGAAATCCTGAATTCGCCTTCTCTATTTCATATAAAGCAAATACGATAGGATATGCGAACCATTAAATAGTAACTAACAGCTGAGATTGTCAGTTTCTACTTTGCTCCTCTCATGTTGTTAACCAGGGCCCTTTTTCTGTTGTACTACTGTGAATCAGATAAGCAGTGCAATATTAAAAGGGCATTGGATGACAAGAAACACTCCAACCTTACCATTCCAGTTAAACGTGTCCAAACTCCTTCTTAGAAATTACCCTCATTCTTAGAAGTATTCTTGTTCTAATTATTAGTTTGCTCTGTTTTTTTTGTGAAAACCTTTTGTTAAAATAAAATAAAGTAGGCCTCATCTGTAACATTTGCTCGCTTATTTTTTTTTTAATAATTTGTATTGTCTCTAAAGCAATCATAATCTTTTTATCATAATCCCCATTGTTTTATAGGTGCATATATAATTTACACACAATATTTGAATTCTGACACCAATTATTTAATTTTAGTACACGTTAGTAATGTATATAAAATGCAGTTATATACGAAGCGTAAATTACATGCATTATTGTGACCCAGTAATTGCGTTGTCAGTAACAAAGTTACAAATAAAATTTTTTTTTGGTCATCAGTGTTCACTTTATATTCTGAAAAAAACTACAATAAGCTCTTTTAGGACGAAAATAGCATAACGCAAAGGTTCTGGAGCAGTCTGGTCGTAGCCTGAAGTACTCATTAGAAAGTGCTAAAGTCTTTTGCTTTGACGATGTTGCACTACTGAACCATCTAATCAAGCAGTGCAATAGTATTGTCATTGCATTCGGCTTTCGCCAACTCGTATGGCCTAACATAACGGACATAAGAATTTGCTTTAGCACCAAGGCAGCATGTAGGCCATGTGCTGTTTAATATGGACACACTCAGTCAGACCCTTAAGGGGATTTTTTTTTTCTGTAACACGAGAGGGCCATAACAGTAGTCTTTACACTGACTCCAGACCTTCATAGTATAACTCTAGCGTAATAAATATGACCCAGATCATGCTAAGTGAACTACAGACATACAGTGGCAGTCTGGAGCCGACGTAAAGCCCATATGTCCCTGTATACGTGTTGCTGTAAACGTATACATCAGGTCTGGAGTGCGTGAAAAGTCCATTCACGCGTCCCTCACACTAGTGGTGGGCGAAATCATTACCAAGATAAATTAGCCCACGTCACGATACGATTTTCTGATCATTACCACGATAAATTAGCCTACGTCATGATACACTTTTCTGATACTACAGTAAATTAGCTTAGGTCACAATAAAATTTTTTTTCTGATAATTACCACGATAAATTGGCCTACGTCACGATATGATTTACTGATCATTAGCACGACAAATTAGCTACGTCACAATAAGTTTTTCTAATAATTGCCATTACAAATTAGCCTACGTCACGATACGATTTTCTGATCATTCCGCGATAAATTAACCTTCGTCAGGATACATTTTTTTTTGTAATTAATATAGGCTAGTTATTGTAGCTAGTTCTGGTGAATAGACCTCTGACATATCAATGTCTTATTGGTTATCAGTTACTTTCTGTATAGACTATTACATCGCAATGTCATAACAAAATTCACATATTAACCTTTGGGTTTTATTACTTGGCAAAGCTCCGTCCCATTGGCCCAGGCCACAAATTCCGAGTTATAAATAGGATCTGGACGCAATTATTGGTCACGTTTATTAAAGAAACTGAGACTAACACATAAAAAAATTATTTTGCTTGTTCTGCACTTTTAGTTGAAAAGAAAACAAACAAAAACCATGTCTGATTTTGATCTTAACGCAACGGTTAGGCTATACTGGGCATTGTTTACAATTTTGCCAATTTGATTTTTCCTTGTTAAATAGTTTACTTTGGAATCAGTGTTGTTGTTTTTTTTCCCCTGCGTATGAGTGTTTGTTGCGCCTTGTGCATTTTGTCCTTTTGGTTAACCTTAATGAAAACCTAATTATTTATAATTGCCATGCACATTGTGTAGTTGTGTTTCTCTGTAATGCCGCACAACTCGGAGACATTATGTGTTTTGGCCATACTGCCCACTTGGACATGCACTATACAAGCAGTTTTTGGAGGCCTGGAATTAGGGTAAAGTCCCATGTCCCTGAAAGTGTGTGTGTGTGTGTGTGCGCGCGCGCTATAGGCCGTCCATATAGTAGCAATGCTCTTTCCCCTCGTGGTTAAAAAAGGCCTCGATACCACGCCCCCAGAGAAAGAACATTCTGTTCAACAGAGCTTCAGAGGTCGTCTTCGCTTGCAACACTTATACTCACTTGTTAGATTAAATAACATTCAAATACTAGGCTACTAAACTTAGTTTCTCAGTTAAGGCGTATCGGGTTTATTATAAAAATATATTACATTTTAGGGCATTTGTTCTTCATCTTGAATATTTTAATGTCCGAAAGGCTTCCTACATAGATTTTAAAAACAGTCCTTTCGTACCACATGCAATATTAGGTATATATTCTAATTAAACTCACGCCATATTTTTTTATTACCTTCTCGCATCCGGAACAGCATATGAAGCACTTTCGAGAATCATTATTTTATTTAATCCCAGTAGGATTTTTAAATCACGCGCTGATAGTAGTGTAAACAGTAAATAAAAGAAGAAGAAGAAGCACAATCTGTGCTTTGGGTTAAGTAGGCTACAGTCGCTATTTATTTTAAATAATCCATAAAATAAAGCTTAGACAAGAGTGTCGAACGATAAAGTGAGACGTTATGACAGGATTTCGTACCACGCTTCCTAACAGCCGTGTCTGATAAATATCAGAATTAGAGATTAGGCCTATTATAACACAAGTACGCGTGTGTGTGTGCTTGTGCTGCTATTTTCCCCTTAAACATATAGGTACGGAGCAATTAGATGCCAGGAACATGGACTGATATATCTAATTGCTTTGTATGAATAATTGATTGCTATTATTCTATGCTTCTGGCTAAATATATGGACACACAGGACTTAAACAAAAGCTATACATTTTGCAGGGGTATATGGTGAGACCGTGGAACAGAGGAGGAGGAGGAGGAGGGATGAATTTCCTATTTGAGGCAGGTCGATGGGGGGATGGGACTATTTGTAAGGAATGCGGGAGGGGGGCAGGTCTCGTTCAGTGAGGAGAGGAAGGGAAAGAAGGAGGGAAGGAGGGAACATCCCACCCAGAGTGACATTTCTACTCCTTGGTCGGTGTCTGCAAGGTTAGGCAAGTTGAACTTTTACTTTCATCTCATCACTTAACCGATTGAGTGAGAAGTTTGGCAAAATGGAATGTTGCATGCATAAAGAGTCTCGCAGACTACAGAGTAAGAGGTGGTAGGCTACAATTTAAAAATTTTTTTGGTTAGAATTAAAGTACTCGACGATGGTTTAAATTACAGACTTCATACTTCCCACATAACATCATGCATAGGGGATGTGCACGTTGGCTTCTTTTAGCTATCAAGTGCATGTTTACCCATATGATCACCATGACAAAATAGACCGTACGTTTCACTATTTCACTGATATCCAATAATGAACATTATAACAGTATGGCTGTGATTATATTCTATCCTATAGAGTACATTTGGTTTTCTATTGGTCCTCTTTTATGTATCCTGGCAACAGCAGACCCCCCCCCCCCCTTCCCCCCTCTTCCTCCTTCCTCCGTTTCCTTCCTCACGCGCGGTGGTCTCGGGGTCTCCCATGGCAGCACGTTAGCGCGTGCACATCACAAAAACATAAACCAAAATATAAATAAACAACCTCATTTGCTCCGTTCGTCAAGCAAGACAATGGTGATGTGTAGCCTAATTATAAAACATCACCCATGATGACATGATCAATTAGGTTCCCTGTCTTTTTTTTCCTCTAAATGGCTTTGTAGGCTGTAGTCGCACTCTGATCTCTCCCTAGCCATTGTATTTTAATCTTTCTGTACATTATAAGCTTTAAAACAGTGTCTTTATGAATCAACATTTCGGTTACTTTCTTGGTAACAATGGTGATGATATAGGGCGGATTTTTTTCTGAAAATTCTACCTGACGTCACATGAAGCCGTAAACGCCTAGAATTAAGGAAATTCACGGAAAAAAAAAAATGTTCCCGCGTGTCTCAAGGCGCATGCGCAGCATTCTTACATAGGAAACACGGGGCCTTTGCGACACCTTTTCCTGCTCTTCATGCGCAAGGCTCGACTTTATAGAACTCCAAATGCATTGGTTTCATTGGTGGTAAGTGCAAATGAACATTCTTCCTGTGACTAATTTTTAAACAATTTGCCCACAAACCAGAAAAGCGTCTAATTTTGTAAAACATTTGTGCCCAAATAGTGTTCTCTTCTGGCGGGCTTGTTTTTCAGCTGGTACCTGTCGCATTAAGAGTTTCACATGATGCTATTGTCATTATTGTCATTATTAAAAATAAAATCAATGTCATTATTGCCATTGATATTGATATTCCAAGTAGATAGTCAAACACACTTAAGAGTACAGCTCTCGTCTTCGTTTCCACCCGCATTATTACCCACATGTCTTCACTGAGAACGAAGGGCTCGTTTAAAAAAAAAAAAAAAAAAAAAAAAAAAAAGTCAGCCATGTTTGGCATGGGACATGTACGATCATGCATGTCACTTCAACGTGAAATCCCTCAAGTGAGGGGGGGGAAAAAACCCAAAACTATTCTGTTGGAGCATGTCATTTGCTCGCAGGCAAAAGCTGGTATGTGAAGAATTAAGACTTTACTGACGAGAGAGTGAGGCATGAGCTTTAGTAATTTGGCTTGCGTTGTTGCTGTGTGTCAAGAAGGTGAATCAGGATCCAGGCATTGGTGTATTGGATTGAGTGCCTGCTGAACTCAATGCTTTGCATTATAATCTAAACTTAAATGAGTGATATCATCTGGGCTAATTGTATTTTAGGGCCGTTTTAGCGAGGGTTTAGTCATGCCTTTATCATTGTATAGGCAATAACTAATAGCCTTTATATCATTTTTTTGCCAAGTGATTTTTTTAAGTTGCATGTTTCATATAAATGGAAAGGAGATTATGTATGTTTAGCAGGATTTAATATTTTTGTTTTTATATAGATTTTTGTTTGTTTGTTTGTTCTTCACTGATGGAATTCCTGACTGGGGCCAACACCCTGATTTGTCATCTGCATTTCATTTTGACATGTGCATTTTTTTTTTTTTTTTTAAAAAAAACCTTGACTAAACAAGCTGAATCAGAAAAAAATATCTTTAAAAATTCCAAGAAGTGAATGATTCTCTAAAGTTTGTGAAACATGTAGCCTAATGATTCAGGAGTGTAGAAATACAGGTGAAGTAGAATGTTAAATGTGTAGTTCATTTAAAAAACTGTCTTTATATAAATGTATTGTAATGCATGGTGATGGTGGTGGTAAAAAAAAAATGGCAGGATGGAGTCTGTATAGGTTTGGTGGTAGGAGGCGGAATAGGGGGTGTGGTCAAAAGTACAGATTTAAAGCCCACTAGTACTTCCTTTAAAGAAAAAGCCATAGTCTCTTTCACATTTGAAATTTTAAAAGTTCAGCCATATTTTCTTTAAAATGCTGCAATGCATTTACAATATGAACTCCACCTTGCAGGCGAGACCCTATCAATATTGCCTCTGCTTTTTCAACTGTAACTGTAGTAGTGCAATATTGCTTATAGGGTCTTGACTTTAAGGCATATCTACAATAGAATGTGTTCTTCATTTGACAGCTTTTATGTGCTATGGTGAAATCATCAGTGATGATTTAATGATATAATGATCTGCTGATATGGCTGATGTGTGTTTTGATGAGGAATTCTTACAAGTCATACTGGAAGAAACTTTAAATTTATTTTGCATTTCTTTAAGGATGATATGATTTTACACAAATGTGATCCTGAGTTTCCTCACATAACTGGAGAAAAAACAATATAATGATATATTCAGTGCAAGCTGGCTAACTTCTATTATTATTTAATTACAGTGAGAAAAATTGAGAAATGAATGCTAATTTTTTTTGCCTTTATTTCAAGCAATAAAATTACAACTAGTTACCTTCTAATCCAACTATTTATGATTTGACTATCAGATCTCTTTTTGCATTTGTGCAAATTTTTGAGATTAATTTAGGAATTAGATCTGGTTGTAAATATTATTGTAAATAAATCTGGAAAGATTGTCTGTTGGGGTTTGTTTGTATATAGCAGTGTGATTATGCTTCATTGATCCCTAAAGATTATTGCTGAAACAGTAAACATTCAATTAAAATAAATGCAAGGTTCTGTTCATTTTTGTTTCACTTTCGAACACATTGAACTCATTACAGAAAGTGTGTTTTGAAAACACATGACCCTGGAGGCATGTTGGTACACTGATTTGATGTTTTCCCACCATTTAATCAGGACTGTCTAGTGTTTTAATTATATAAGTATTTATTTA
Organism: Synodontis membranacea; assembly: GCA_025674565.1. Classification (NCBI taxonomy): domain Eukaryota; kingdom Metazoa; phylum Chordata; class Actinopteri; order Siluriformes; family Mochokidae; genus Synodontis; species Synodontis membranacea. The sequence goes on from JAOVYU010000034.1 coordinate 4,405,917, forward strand.
GACGAATCCAGACACATTGTGGATTGAAGTTTATCTTTCAGAGCAGTGTGAAATAAAGCACATGTGGGTCATATATTTTATGTATGTGGTTTTAAACTTATTTCTGACCTCATCTTTAAGTGGATGTACAATAATATGTAAGAAATAACAGTTCCTGTCATGTGGATTAGGTAATGTATGACTTTATTAATAAGCTGCTTTGGTTAAGTGGCTTTACAAATTGAGCAGATCTTATACTAGCAGTTAGCATTAAGTAAAATAATATAATTTCTATTGTGTGTGTATGTCTGACAAGAAGGTCAAGGGGTGTGTGTGTGTGTGTGTGCGCGCGCAAGAGTGTGTTTGTGTGGCATGTGAGTGTATGTTTGGAATAGCTCTTGTATCCACTGGCTGCTAGTCGTCTGTTGCCTGACACTCTTTCTCTGTTGCACTACTGTGGGAGATGCAGCTAGCAGTGCAATAATGAAAGGGCATCAGTCCACTAGACTAAAACACACACATACAAGCACATTATCTATCTATCTATCTATCTATCTATCTATCTATCTATCTATCTATCTATCTATCTATCTATCTATCTATCT
>JAOVYU010000034.1:4424492-4443918 GCA_025674565.1 Synodontis membranacea
TGGTGAGAGTAACTTAAAAGTAATGCAATAGTAGTGTAATGCATTACTTTTTAAAGATAGTAATATTGTAATGTAACAAATTACTTTTAAATGACAGTAACAAGTAATAAATAATGCATTACAGTTTTGAAGTAACTTGCCCAACACTGTTAATACCAGTACCAGATACCAGTTACTCTGACCCACTCTGCCTTCTGGACCTGTCTGATCCATCCTGATGTCCTTCTTCTGGTTGGAGTTATCATCACATGACATACACTTATTCCTGTTGAGGATGAACAGCCTCAATATTCACCTAGACAGTGAAGATGATGTTGGACTGCTGCTGGCATGAACATTTCTTACACTGAAACCTCCATCAGTCAATCAGCTGATAGATGTTTAATATATAGTGAATTATGTTCTACACAATGTACTTTTTTGTCCATGCAGACAGTTATACTAGCATCTTATTTGTAATCACACCATCCGGTGTCACCCAAATGAGGATGGGTTCCCTTTTGAGTCTGGTTCCTCTTGTTTCTTCGTCTTGTCATCTCAGGGAGTTTGTCCTTGCAACCATCACCACAGGCTTGATCATTAGAGAGATATATATATACACTACCAGTCAAAAGTTTGAACACGCTTTCTCATTCAAAGGTTTTCTTTTTTTTTTTTTATTTTCTACATTGTAGATTAATATTGAAGTCAAAGGTGGCTTCTTTGAAGAATCTAAAATATAAAACATATTCTGGTTGTTTCTTTTTGTTTATTGCATAATTCCATATGCGTTACTTCAGAATTCTGATGTCTTCAATGTTAATCTACAATGTAGAAAAGAATAAAAATAAAGAAAACCATTGAATGAGAAAGTGTGTCCAAACTTTTGACTGGTAGTGTATATTTATAGATACATTTATAGATTCATAAATAAAATTCATAAGCAGAATGTATATATTTCTGTAAAGCTGCTTTGAGACAATGTCCATTGTTAAAAGCATTATACAAATAAAATTGAATTGAATTGAATTAATATACGGACAGTAATAACTGTTGCTCTCGGCTGTGCATTAGTTAGTTATCATCATTACACCCAGCAGATCTGCACCGGCATAAACACTCATTCACTCACTCACAGTAACCACTTTATTCTGATCATGGTTGCGGTGGATCCCATGCACACTCGTGCACAAATATTCACATCTAAGGGCACTTTAGAGTTGCTAATCTACTGGCAGATTTTTGATAGCTGGGAGATGACCCAGATAACCCCAGATGAAACCCACAAGGACACAGAGAGAACAAAACCTCACAAAGACAGTAACCTGAGCTCAGGATCAAGATGAGCTCAAACAATACTACCTTCAATGCCACGAGGCACTATTCAGCAGTGACCTATAAATTATAGAATAGCCTACTTTATATTTCATTGTTGTTTATTGGGTTTCTGATCCTACACATGCATGCATCCAGTTTTTCTGTACATGGTGTGGCTATTAAATAACGAGACAGAGCAGTCCAGTTCAGCACGTTCCTGAGACAAAGCAACAGTCAATGCACTGGTAAACATGTAGGTTGCTGGATGAAGAAACAAAGCAAGTCCAAGTTCAAATCCATGTTAATTGTTTTCTTTATATGAGGGCATAATTATGCAGAACTGGGTTCCTGATGGAGTAACCGCGAACCAATACTACTATAAAAACTTTCTTGAAACTTCGAGAGAACGGGCCAGTAGATAGAGGCCTCAGCTGTGGGAAAATGGTTTCCTCCTTTATCAGGACAATGTGCCAACACACAGAGAGCTCTCAGGCAAGCAGTTTTTGGCCCAGAAATGCATCACAGTACTTGACCACCCTCCCTACTTGCCTAATCTAGCACATTGCAGCTTTTTCCTTTCAATCAAAATCAAGTTCTACACTCAAGGGAACTCATTTTGTGTCTGTTCCAGAAGTGAAGAAGAAAAAGACAGAACTTCTGAGAAAACTAATGGAAGAAAACCTACTGCACTGCTTTGATCAGTGGAAGACCAGAATGCAGCCATGTGGAGTTGCAGAAGGGGAATATATTGAAGCGGAACGTAACTGAAATACAAGTTTTCTTCATTAAAATTGGATTGCAGCACCAGTCTCATTATTTAAGTGAAGTAAACAGCAAGTAGTAGCAAGATGGCGGATCACATTACTTGCGTCCATTTGTTCTGTTATTGCAGATATATGTCTGATTTATCCTTTTCCTCGGATTCTTCTCCACACTAATGACATGCCCACTAATGACACGCCCAATGTCATCAAGGTTTGCACTGGAAAAACAAGCTATCTTTTGGTTCCAGCTGGGAACCAAGTTTTCAGGTTCTGAACCAATATTTTTTTGGTTGAAATGCTCTGACTGGTTTGAAATTTGGTGTGTGAACCCAGGAAAGGGGTTATGTATCTTATGTAGATGTAGAACCCTACCATATGGTTTCCCTTTCACAAAGTATATCCCTTTTAGGAACCCAGGAAAGAGCAAAGAGTTCTTGAGGAAACTGGTCAGCTGAGAAAAACTACTTAAACATGCTATCTCAGATTTAAAGCCTTACTTTCCCATGTATTAATATTTAACCCATTTTATAGATAGTTCTAATCTACCATGTAACATAGTTGAGGGTTCCTGATTTGTACAAGAGATGATCTTCAGTGGTTGAGTAAATTGCATTTTTGAGTGGATGAAAAAAGATGCATATTTACTATTGTTAGTGTGGCTCTGACCTTAATTTGTGGTTTGATCTGAAAGCCCAGTGTTTCTGTCAATGCTGCCATCTAATGGAATTTCATACTAAACACAAGATGAACTTAATTATAGTTGTAAAAGATTACTGATGCTGTTAGTCTATGCTATGTGTGTATAAATGTCTGAATTATGTCTTCTACTATTAGGTGCATGAATGACTAGAATATTTTGAGGGTTCAATATTTCATTTTTTTGCACTGGAGAATCCCACACAGTCAGTCTTGTAAGTTAGCTGGATTTATTAGGAAACCATTGACCAATCAGAGTCAGCGCACTCAGAGTGACCAAATCAGAGTCAGCCGTTACTTGAGTATATAACGTCATTCCCATGACTGTGCCAGTTTATTCTATTTCCACACACAAAATATATAGTGATTGTAAAAGAATGAACGTACGGATGGATATCTTAGTATCACAGTTATTACTTACTGTATGAAAAGGGGTCAGGTGACCTAAAGGGACAAGAGACTATAGTTCCAAACACATCACCCATCATTATATTTCCTTTTAGGCCTCTACGAATAAAAAAGTGCCAAAGCACACCTCATCAACAACATCTACTTCACTACTGAGTGTAATATACAGTATCTTGGATAGAAGTGTGAAAGGAGAGATGAATTACAACAGACTGATAATGCCAATACCATTCTAAAGAGGTGCCGACTAATCTTTATTCTGAATAAACAAAAATAAATGCTCTCTGTCTGGAGGCACCATTCCCTCTTTTTTTTTTTTTTTTTTTTTTTTTTAAATATATATATACACCCTAAACCCAAATAACGAACAAAACACAAGTTCTCTCTGTGAAACGTTTAAAATAAAGGATGTTTTTAAAATGACACATCACCATAAAACCTTCATTCACAAGAGTTCCTTAACATGTGGAAAAGTATATGACAATAACTATCAGTGTCTAGGCTCCGTTGTTGTTGACTACTCAGTGCATCTGTAAATCTATGGTGTTTTAGGGGCAGATAGGACGCCGTCCCACATGGTGCAACTCAATAAGTGGGGGGGGTTCAGATGAAAAATTACTAACACACTGCTCCAGGATCAAGCTGTGTAACCTCTGTCACCTTGTTCATTGGTTTAAACATCACAAACATTTAGATTTTTGGGGGGGGGAATCATTGAACATAAATGTGTGAATTGGATACAACAAAAATATTACACAAGATAAATTACATTTAACACTTTTTTTTTCAGAATTATATTCGAAAAAACTGTTAAACCTTGCTCCAGATTAAAGAAGTGCATATTGATGCAAAGATCATTTCACTCAGAACAGCATCACACAGCACTCAATAATGAGAAACCATGCTACAATTTCCTGACCACATTTCCTTTAAAAAAAAAAAAAAAAAAAAATTCCAGAATTTTCCTAAAGGCTTCAAGCTAACACCAGGCAGAGACTGGTGATGGATCCACATGGAGTCCTGCTTTACGACGGAGGCTGCAGTGGTGGTGCGATTCTCCAGCTCGACTAGAATGATACGTGTATTGAGAAAGAGAAGAAAGAGGAAAGTGAGGAAAGAGGAGAGTGCAGAGGAGGATTTATATTTGGGAGGAGTGGGGTTACACACTTGTCAGGTGTTGTTAGTCCACTGGTCGCTTTTCACCATGTTTCTTTGTAAACTCTTCTGCATTCTTAAAGAATTTTTTACGGTCCTTTGAGTATTCTTCTGCTAAATCGGCCCTCAGGGGATGTTCTGGCTGTGGGTCGTTCACCAGCGCAATGAGAGACTGAATAACTGGAGAAAAAAAACAAAAAAAAAACAACAACAAAAAAAGCAAACACAAACTTAGGTGGACACACCACTTGAAGAGACATAAATTATTTAACTTTAATAGGTGCCTTGTTTATTTAAGAACTTCCTTAACTTTTAGAGGAAATGCTAGAATGGAAATTTGAAAGGGATTTGACAAAAAAAATAATATTTTATTAATTTGTTTTCTTTATTTTTAAACAAATACAAACTGGAAGCGGCTGATAGAACATTTTTTACATCATTGTACATAATCATTTAAATTGTTAAAAATAAAACGTTTATCATTTTCCCCCTCCTTTTCAGTATAAAATATGTTTATTTTCTATAAATAAAAATGTTTTAAATACTGTAGACATTAAATAAGGGATAAGTTAACATTTGAATAACATTTTAATGCAACACTACTGTATAGTCGGAAAATTGCTCACAAACCTATCTACGGTGATTCACATTGTGTATCGTAGAAATGCCTTTGAGAATCTTGATACAATATTTTGTCTTATCATCCAGCCCTGATTACAAGACGTTCATTAACAGTAAGCTATCGACATAAGTGTGTCTACTACATTACAAGTATGAGGTCCATGAAGTCAGATCAAACAAGACCAGTATCAGAGATGGAGCTCTATGTTTGACCAAATACAGAATTTTTACTGGAATTATTATCGTTCAGAAATGACAAAATCAAGCATCTTATCACTAATCATGCAAAGTTGGAAAAAAATATATACAACTGGCAGAAAAATAGGTTAAATATTAACTCCTGAGAAAGTAAGATTATAAAGCTATAAAACTGGCTCTTGTTTTTCATGCTGTAATCTCACAGCGCAAAAAAAAGGCTTTATATCCTGTTACTGATCATTCAGCAGTTAAATTCTACAGTACATAATGGAGGGTTCAAAGTACATGGGCCTCAATAGTACAGCTGCAGTGGTATAGAAATTTCCTTAGTGCAGAATTCGAAAGAATGCCACCTTGTGGTTTTTCTTAATACTGCAAACAAACCCCTCTCTGTTTAATTATTCATTCATCGTTTGACCTTACTTGTCCCTTAATATGTTGAAACTGTTGAGCTGAAAGTTAAAGGAAGTAAAAAAATCATCATTTAAAAAGACTGCATGTCATGTCCGTCTGGTGGAATTATTTAATTTGATATGTGATTGGTTGTTAAACTGGTTTTTAATATAACTAAAATACAACCACAAACACTCCTGATATAAAGAAAAACATGTTATAATTTTTTATTTGCATAATGCTTGATGGGGTTGACGGACATCTGTATTAGAAAAGTAACAAGTTCGCTTGGCTCAGTCAGGCAAATACGATCCAATTTGTTTGAGTGCGCACGATGAATAAATATTTTATGGTTTACATTGGTTTATATTCAATTTCAATGAAAAAGAAAGGAAGTTTGGACTGAATCGGTTCTTGAGTACATTACAGTTGTGATACAGGGTGTCTGACCTGTCATTCGGTTCAGCAGTACAGTGTTATAGTGTATCATGCTATAGGGGTGATGTAGTTATTGTTACAATAGTGTGTTTCTGTCATAGACTGCTGTATTCCTGCGTCACACCCTGTGTTTCTGGGATATGTTCCAGATCCTCCACCTAGAGTTCCTGTTATAGATTCTGGATCTGACCAGTAGTTTCATTTGTAAAGCCCTACTTATGCTGGATTTGTTTTATTTTATGTGATTACACACAAGACACACAAGACAGAAAAAAGTCGCAGCATTCAAACGACTTATTTGTCCATAGATGAGTGAAATGGGTAAATACTGCCGGAACAAACAGTAACACATATTAAAAAGTACTCTACAACCTTATTAAGCACTTAATCACAATATAGTATATGGCTGGCTTGCAAATGCAGCACCACGTTTATGGCCTTAATGCTCAAAGTTGTGTAGCTTTACTCACCTTGGTCAGTTTTGGTGGCTGGTTTCCAGTTCTCGGCGCTAATTACTGGCAAACAGACCTGCCCTTTCTCGTCAATGTTGGGATGGTAGATCTTTGTTTTGAACGTGATCTTCGGGGGTTTGAAAGGGTATTCTGCAGGGAAACTGATCTCGATCCTGAATGCCCCTTTGTCATATGGAGGGTTGTCCTAAAGAAAGGTGAATTTGATTAAACAAACAAGCAAAAAAAAAAAAAAAAAAAAAAAACCCCAAAAATAAAAAAATCCACACCATTATAAAATTTGCATACATCATCCGAGAAGCACACAAACTGAAAGTGAAAGAGAAACGTCTGAGAAAACATAAGCAACTTTCCTGTAAGTATGCACACAGCAGTAGACGATGACCTTTTAGGTATAAGGACAAAATGGAATAAAGCATTTTGTTAAAGCAGAGGAGAAAAGCGGACTTACTGGAACAATGAGGCCTTGCCATGTCAGCATATTTGATTCATCAACTTGAATGTTCCGGAAGTTTTTCATTCCAGATTTGCGAATTTCTTCAAGCTCCTGTCAAAACAAATAAAACACAGGTGTTTCAATATGACAAGCTGCTGAATTTTATCAACACTCCAGCTTGCCCTTAATGAGTCAGTCTCTGTAGTTTGTGCCACATGGGGTGATGGGTGCTTCCCATTTTTCGGCTGCACTTGCTTGTTTCCTTTCCGTACTTCCTTTTCTCACGTCTTAGCTCTCTTTGAAGACAAAAGGAACGGGCACAAGGAAAGAAAACAAAACGATGGAAAAGGAGATGTTTTTGGAGTGACATCTTTTTAAATGTTCGTGGGAACTAATCATTATTTCGGCTTGATGTCCCTGAGCAAATAAATAAAAAAAAAAATTAGAAAATTTAAAACATTTTAGTCTCTAAACTTGCTGGACTTCCAGGTTAGGGTCTGACGGAGGAAGGATTCAAGCAAACTTCATTTATCTTACTGGAAGACACACAATGCATTCCCAATGCGTCAGCAATTCGAGAGTTTGTATTATTATTATTTACAACTTTAAATTTACACACTCATTAGCAAACTTAATACGGACACCTAATATCGTACACCTACTAATTTACACAAGTCAAATGAACCGATCTCTATTCAGCGGCACAATACATAAATGTCAGGTCAAGAGCTCCGGTTAATGTTCTCGTCACACGTTAAAACGGATGAGAGACGTCAGAAGAGAATGGCCAGACTGGCTCAGGCTGATAGGAGAGCTACAGCAAGTCATATAATCACTCTTTACAACCAAGTTGAGCAGAAAAGCAGAACAAACAATATTCTGAACTGTATTTAGACATTTGTATATTAATAGATTTTAGCAAGCTAGCTAGCAAGGCCCTGAAGAAGAAAAAAAACGAAAAAACAAACAAACTGTTAGTAGATTTAATTTCAAGAACATGCAGAGTATTTTTTTTTTTTAGCTTACACTTTACATTTTATAGTTACAGTGCTGAATAAATGGCCATATTGTAGTACACTTTTGGCAACTGATTTATTTATTTATTTATTTAAAACAAGGGTCAATCTGTTTCGAAGCAACAAAGTGACTTTTAATGACACAATGATGACACATCTCTACTTGATCCACTAGTCACACATACTCTCAGTAATCCTATAAATACATCAAAGCACATCAAAGCAATGGGAAATCTTGTGATCAGAAATTTCCCTGTCTGCTAACGATGTAACTGAGCAGATGAGGAAGTGTCCCTCCTTACAAGTACACTTTATTGCACTGCTCACTTGTGTCAATAATTGAAAGCAGGATTTGCACACTTCCATAGTCATCTAATCTATAAGGAAACTCTTAAGTAAAACAACATCCCAATCATTACCTGTACATACACAGCCTGGACAGATTTCATGTATCTGACTAGCTGACGTAGAGAAACTGGATGTTCTTGAAATTAAACCTACTTACACTTTCGTTTTTTCTTCTTCAGTTCCTTGCTAACTAGAGCTTGCTACGAAGCTATGAATATTCAAAAAGTCTAACTACAAAACACAACAGCCAAACAACCGACACATTTAATTATTATTATTATTATTATTATTTTTAATCTAGCTAGCAATCTATAACTACCCTTTTATTTTAATACCCAAAGCTAGTTTATCGTTACTTCTGCTTATTTTCAACGCCAGTCATCTCATCATCAAGATCTGATCTTAATAAACCGATTTTAAGAAAAATAAAACGTTATGGCTAGATTAAATAAGACGTATTTATTACAAATTAGCTCACGGATAACTAGCAGGAAATATCCGAGACATAACTTTATTTGACCAAATAATTATCAACCCTTATTATTTTATCTTTCTTTAATAAATAGCCAATAACAAGAATATATTTTAGTAAACAATGAGGCTGTACTTTCTATTTTCACCTTCTGTAATAAAGCTAACCAAGAATTCACCGGCTACAGCCCTAACCGCATACTATCATACTAAACAGTACGCAGAGACGTTACAGTGCGGCCGCTTGCGTACTATTTTCGTGCGCACTATCTAGTAGGGTAGTATACAGTTCCGGACCTAGCTACGGTCGGAGCGATACATTAACTTTAGTCGAAACTTAACCACAAACGAATGTAAATGAACTGATTTCTCATTCAGTTCGAGTGATAATCTGTGTCATTTCAAAGACAGCATCATTTGGCCGTCGACTACGAAAGCGACATGAAAAGAAAAAAAAAGAGAGAGAGAGAAAAAAAAACAGGGAAATAAAGATATTCTACCTTGTGCAGTCTCCTGCTCGCCGCCATCTTGAATCATTCGACTACTCCCAGAATGCACCGCGTCAACAAGAGCCAGCAGAAACTAATTCAAACTGGTTTAAGAGTGTGAACTGAAAATAAAAGTGATTTGAAAAAGAAGTGTGCAAAAAAAAAAAAAAAAAAAAAAAAAAAAAATCAGGTTAGCTGTTATATATCCTACAATTGAAACCTACTTGTTTGTTTAACAGAGGAGACATAATAGAAATTTTTAAGTTGGCAAAAAAATAAAATAATACAAATATTAAAATAAATAAAAATGAAAAAAGTCAGGTTCCTTGTTATATATCACACAATTGAAACCTACTTGTTTGTTCTACAGAGGAGAAATAATAGAAGTGTAGAGCTTTTATAGCTGGTCGGGATAAACCCAATGCTCTCAGTGTAAAGTTAGCCAAAAAAATATATATGTATATTCTGTTTGCATAAAAAATTACACAGTTTGGCTAGTCCTGTCTGTTTACATCTGATCTGATCTGATTAGACTTTCCAGCAACACTGCCATCCAGGAAACTACACAACAGTTGTACTTTGCATAACATCATACTACATCTTATGAAGTATGTCTTTATAAGATCTCATTAGAGTTAACAGTAACTAATAATTTAGGAAATTCATAAATAATGAATACACCTTCAAATAATTTGGTCTTAAGGATATAGCCTAGAGGCAAGCAAATTATTTTTCCCAGAAATGTTGACCATTCAATTGGTATTCAAACTGCTACAGGGAGAAATGAAAGCTGACACTAGTAAAAAAAAAAAAATTGATAAAATACTACCATTACTAATTATAATAATAATACATTTTTTATACCGGTTATGCATTCTGGGTTATCAGTCATGGGGAAGCTGGAGCCAATCCGAGCTGAATTCAGGCACGAGGAGGGGTACACAGGTCTCCAATCCATCTCAGGACTTAATAACAACAACAACAACAATAATAATAATAATGAAAGGTGTCCATGAAAGGTACACCTATGGTCCTATTTACATCCTATTTACCCTTGATTTTGTTTCTCCTTTTGGTCATAAAACTCTTACTAGGGGTTTATGGACAAAATCCCTGTAAAAAAAAAAAAAAAAAAGAAAGAAAGAAAAAGAAAGAAAAAAAGAAAAAAAAAAACATTTGTATTTTTCATCATTTCACTTCAGAGACATAGTTGATATTATATTTGTTAAAACTAGAATCATTTTTTTTCTTTTCCTAGAAGCAGATAATAAAAATAAATATTTTTTGCTGCTTAGCTCCATTCACAACCACTCATTTAGCACTGTCTCGCGAGCGCCCTCTAGGTGAAATTGCAGCCAATTTCGGAACATTGCATTAACAGGAAGTGAAAGGCCTCTGATAGGGCAAAAAAAAATATGGAATCACTACTCTTAAAGGATGTTCATTCAGCTGTTTAACTTTGTATCAGAAATAGCGAATTAATAATATGACACAATCTATTTTATTTAAAAGTTGAACATTCTAGCTTTGTAAAACATACCTCAAAAAATGTAAATGAAATTGTTGTAATTAATGGCACAGTTTGTTTAAAAGATCAAGTAGAGGAAAAATGATGGAATCACTCAATGATGAGGAAAAAATATGGAATCATGAACAACAACAACAACAGAAGAAAAAAAAAAATCACAATTAGCACTTTGCAGCACTTCCTCTGGTTTTAATGTCACCTTAAATTCTTCGAGGCATGGACTTCACGAATGCAAAACAATATTCTTCATCAATCAGGTTCCAAGTTTCTTGTTTAGCAGTTCACAGATCAGTTTTGCAGAATGAAGCTTGTCATGGACCATTTAAAAAAATTGCACCATATATATTTTTTCAACCTGATTGAAACTTGGACTGTTTTAACAAGAAAAGTGTGAAGAAAAGTTTAAACGCTCGTTGCTCTGTGGGAAGATATATAATTCATCCAGAAAAATGACTTCGTCATCACCCAATCGACGTTTGATTGATGGTATGAGAAAAGTGTCCAAAATGTCAGTGTTCACCTTTGCATTTACTGTAGAGGTAATGACTGCCATCTTCCCTGGTCCTTTACCTCACCTGCAACCACATATCATCAATGACTGTGTAAATTTGCTTGTTTTATTCAGGCAGTCATCTTTATATGTTTCATTAGGACGGCACCAAACAAAAGTTAAAGCATCCTCTCCTTTGGCCGATGCAGATTCTTTATTCATCCCTGAACATCCCATCCAATCATCTACAGTCCACGACTGCTTCTCTTTAGTCCACTATAACCTTGTTTTCTTCTCTTTAGGTGTTAATGTTGGCTTTTCTGTATGTAAATCCCTTTCCTTTAGTCACAAACATTGACTCCTTTTTCTGCTCATATGGTTTTCGTTTGTTTTATATTTTCACCGCATACTGCTTTGAGTTTTCTGTCCTGACGCTTAGACGCCTTCCTCGGTCTACCTGTATGTTTCCCTTATACAACCTTCCCATTTTGTTTGTACTTGCTCCACATTTTAGGCCCAGCTGACTAGGAACAACCAATCTTTTGTCACCTGCCATGCTGAATTACCTTGTTGAAGGAGTTTTATAATACTTACCATTGTTTCAACTAACAGCCCTTTTGTTGGGGCTAATTTGCCTGTCAATCAGCCAGATGCAACAGCTCATTAAGGTCTGCAAGCAAGGTACTTGTTTTAGAAATGCAAATTACAAGGTGATTCCATCATATTTTCCCCATTATCATTGAGAGGTTCCATAATTTCATTTAATTTCATTAAAGTTTTTTTGAGGTATGTTTTACAACGGAAGAATGTTCAGCTATTACATTAAAGAGTTTCATGTCATATCTGTGATTTGTACTTATTTATTTTTTGCTACAAAGAAAACACAGCTAAGAGAATATCCTCCAAGAGTATTGATTCCAAATATTTTGCCGGGGGTTTCCTCCCCAGCATTAGTAACTAAAGAATATGTGAGATCTGAGCTCTTTAAGTTCTTCTTGTAACCAAAAGATGTCACTCTAGTGTCAGAATTTAGCTCTCAGTTATTGGCAGAATGCTGTAATGTGGTGTGTTTAGCTTATACCATGTCTGTGTTTTGTCAGAGCCCTATTAGAAATTCTCTGGTGTTGGCAACAATAAAACGTCCGACACTAAGTTAAAATCACTGCGTTGCTTAAACTATTAAACTATTGATCAAACTATTGATAGGAATCTGTTGACACAGAAATCATCCAATCTATAAAGCAAGCAAATTAATTTAGGATATCATTACTATAGAAAATGCCTTAATTTTATTATATATTATAATTATATCATAAAAATCATTTTAGCATGTAATTAGCAGTGATGCCAATAACATCTTATATAACCGACTTTTTCTCCCCTTGCATGCTTGTCAACCTGAGTAAGAGCACCACTGCATGTTAACAAGCAAAAATTTTTTATAATCTACTTTTATGTAGTGTTTCTTATCAAACCAGAATTCCCCCTAACATTTGCATCGTTTAGTGATGATACCAAGGGAATCACAGCAGATGAGCTGTGTCACAAAGATTTTTGCCCAGACTGTATCAAATTGGAGTTTCATGCATCATAAATTCTGATGAAATGGATTTTTACATGTGTTCCTAGTTTGACTAATGGTTTTATATGCATGCATGTCAGTGTAGGACCAAACAACTAATTCCTACGTTTCCTTTAAATCACGTGACTGAATAGACCTGTCTCTTTGTTATTTTGCTAAACTAAAATGTAGTTAGAGGGAAATTGCTCTTTGTTCTGACTGGTGTGGCCACTTTAACGTGCACTGCATACCATCTCAATGATCCAGGAACACTTCTTAAGCTGGGAATTTTCTAAAATGTACACAAGTGTTATAACACCTTTGCTGGAATGTAGCACTTATACTGCACATAAATATGACCTTCTATTTAAAATTACATTTTCTTAGTCCATGTAAAATGTAAAAATCACCATATTGTGTACACTCAGAAAATAACAGTGATATAATAAAAATGTTGTACGGTTGTACATAAAATCTTTAGCAGAAAAAAAAAAAAATCACAATTGTATTTACAACCAGATATTTAGAGGTCAGAACATACGATCCACTTATGAGCAGTAAGAATCAGAAGGGCAGATTCACAAAGAACTACAATAATCAGCCACAAACGTTATGGAACCCAGATTAACCTTTACTAAAATGATGGAAAAACCAAAGTGTTCATGATCCAAAAAACATATTAACTCATCAGTCAAGCATGGAGGAGGTAGTGGTGAGGAGACTGAAGGGAGAACCCACCAAAACAAACAACAACTAAAATAAGTTGCGGCACAATCCTGGAAAAACACCTTTTTTCACAAAGAAGGTGATGTCACTGGCCACTAGACTGATGCAGTTATAGCAATAGCAATATATAGTTATAGCATATATATATATAGTATAAGCATAAAATATCTTTTGATAGCAAAGCTAAAGTGCTGTTACAGTATTTTCAGAGGGGACTGTTCATACTGTTTACTCTTGCATCCACTTTCTATGCTGCTTATCCATTGTGGGTTGTTGAGGAAGCCGGAGCCAATCCCAGCTGGCTTTGGGAAAAGGTGGGGTACACCCTGGACAGATCACCAGTCGATCGCAGGACTAACACAGAGACAGACAGTTGACCTAATCTGTGTGTCTTTGGATTGTGGGAGGAAACCAGAGCACCCAGGGAAAACCCATTAAGGCACAGGGAGAACATGCAAACTCTAAAATGGTAAAAATAAAACAATTAAGGACTCTTTGGCCTGTCACCCTTCAATGCTTATGCAATAGCTGTGATTGATTTTCTCTCTTTTCTCAGCTTCAAATGGCTTGCTTTTCTCCCATAGATGGCTCTCGGGTCTTCATGGTGGTTTATTCAACTTGGTCAATTCAAGTTATTTAAACAACAAATCGAACATAGCTTACCTGGTCAACAAGAAACGCCTGTTACTCACATTTTCCAGTATTTTTGATTGCTTGAAAAATGAGTGGGTTCAGGCATAAGCTGCCATGTTCTAAGTTGTTAAAATATCAGAAACGAGAGCTGAAATTCTGATTTCTCGTCTCATAGTTATCTTTTGATCTCAACTCAAATATCTTCATTGTATAGCAAAAACAAATGAATTGGCCATGCCATTCTGGTTCTTTCAGAAAGGACTGTATTTAATGTCAGCATATTTTCTCTTACTACACTCTTTTTAGGCCTTGTGAGAGTGTGTGAAAGTGAGCAGCTGCCAAGTCAGATTTCTCACAAATGAAGTCTTAGTTATTCAACAACACTGACAGTGATACACAGCTTATTCACTGCCCTTTCTCACTGACATGGATCATTTAAGTCTCTTACATTCTAGAATTAATTTGCCGTTACAAAAAAAGCACAGGTATTTTTTCAATCTTAAGCCATTTATTAATTTTACTTCAGTTCAGATGTTTTCGGAATCAAAACTACATAGAGTGTGCAGGGGCTCTCCAGTCTTCTTTGTTCTCCAAGCTAAAGAATTGATTTGACAATGCTCGTTCAGTAAAAGTTCATAAAAGATTTCAAGGTACAAAAGAAATGCAGCATGTCTTTGCTCGTAAGCGCCTCACACCCAAACTCTTATTGAGATTTTGTGTGTGGGATGTAATATGAATGCATTGACAATGGCAGGCAACGTAGCGTTCAATATTGTGTGTTGAATACGGTTTTTTTCCCCGAAGTTTCATTTCATGATTATTATCTTTACTGTGGGTGTATAATGCCTGCGGGGAAACACAAGATTATGCTCAGGTTGTTCTTCAGAGATGAAAAGCATATTACCGACTAATTATAATACTTAACTTCAAGCATTGGATATTATTATACTTGCAGAGATTCAAACAAGCTTAGAATCCACAGGGGATTTTTCTAGTTAGAAATCCTGTTAAAAACAAAATGCAATTTTTTTTTTTACATAATCATTGTAACGTTTTATATATATTATAAAGAATAGGAAAAAAAGTTTTCCAGGAACAAGTGTCAGAAAGAATAATATTTATGTTTTGCAGCATGGCGGAAATAGGTGGTAAATTCAGTGTAAGTAAGCTTTCTGAGAAACCTTTCTAATTTTGGACAGGATAAAAGTACCAACTTTGTCATACACCTCTTGCTTAAATGTTGTTTGTTCAAGGTTTTCACATGATTCATGAAAGATTTTGTAGAATATGTACTGTATATTGGTTGATGGCTAGTTTAAACCATATTGTGTAGAAAACCAGCCAGAGAACCCCCTAATGAGCCTCTGCAGTGACTCCTGGGATGCTAAAAATGAAACTTGTCCTACAACCATCTGCTGGAAAAGGAGAACTACTGTGTGAGTAAAAAGCACTACAGTCATCACAGAGAGGATCTGTAAAATCTCTCTCTTCACACTGAGGTTAAGGCATGAAAGTATACAAGCATGTGTTTCGTTTCTAGGGTTTGTGTTACAGGAATCAGATACAGATGGGGTCATATTACGGGCTGTCATTACAGATGAGAGAATGGATGTAACATGGTTGAGATTCCACTGGTTTCCAGTGGAAAAAGAACACACTAAACACTGCACAAGATGCAGTATAATCACTGGACTTATAAAAAGTAAATATCAAAAAGGAGAAAGGAAGATCATCTCTGAACATTATTAGAGAGTTTCGTGCTTTGAGTAAACAAGATAAACTCACATTTGCTGACACGCTTCTGGAAAAGGTCTGTGGCTAGTGTTGGTTCCTTCAATATGAATGATTTCACATATATAAATGATCCAACAGCATATATTAAGATATTAATTATGAACGATACAAAATGATAACAGCTTGTATCTCACAATCAATATGTGATATAAGCATTGTGTCATAACTTGCTTCTTTCATATCTGATGAGCAGCTTCTAAACCCTGTAACATTATAATATGCAGCTCCTCTCAGCCCACAGTCCTGTATATTTATCCAGCTTTACCTTTGTCAGTTGTCAGATGTTGTCCTTGATGCAGGATGAACTTGCATTTCACTTTTAACATCCTGAATTTTTTTAATATAAATGTAAAAATAGTGAAACTTTGTGTCCAATCAAAAACCACTGGAGATGTAAATTTGTGCATTCAGGGGTCAGGTCTTAACTTGCTAGTTACTTACCATGCCAAATTTATTCTGCTTTAACAAACCTACAGAATTCCTTTCTTCTTTTTTTTTTTTTCTTTTTTTTTTTTGTTGTTAAAAAGGATAAACCAACATGAACACCAGAGAGCTGTCTAGTGGATAAAAGCAAGCCATTCTGAAGCTGAGAAAAGAGAGAAAATCGATCAGAGCCATTGCACGAGCATTGGGCATAGCCAGTACAAAAAAGGAGGTGGTTGTGTACCAAATGGTTAAGGCTCTGGTTTCCTGACAAGTTCTCTGGTTTGTGCCCAAGTACTTACAAGCTGCTACTGTTCAGCCTTGAGCAAGGAGCATAAACCTGTCTTAACCCTGTATCATGGCTGAGCCTGCCCTCTGATAAGCTGGGATATACAGAACAAAAGAATTTCAATGTGCAGTAATGTATATGTGGCAAGCAAAGCCTTCTTAAAAAAAAAAACAAAAACAAAAAAAACCAAAAAAAAAATCTGGACTGTCCTGAAAAAGAAAGAAACCATTGGTGTGCTAACACCCACACATGGAACAGGTTGGCCAAGGAAAACAAACAGCAGTTGATGACAGAAACATTGTGAGAACGGTGAAGAAAAACAGTGACATCACCAATTATAAGGGTGAAAGTACTGTCTCACAATCCACGATTTGAAGAAGACTTCAAGAGCAGAAATATGGAGGCCATAGCACAAGATGCAAAACACACATCAACAGTAAGAATCAGAAGGCCAGGCTGGAATTCACAAAAAAAAAAAAAAATACAGAAATGAGCAACAAAAGCTCTGGAGCCAAGATTCACCTCTACTAAAGTGACGGAAAGGCATGTAGAAAGAAAGGAACTGCTCATAATCCCAAACATACAAGAAAGGTGGAGGTAGTGTCATGGCTTGGGCTTGCATGGCTGCTTCTGAAACTGTCTTGCTAATCTTTATTGATGATGAAATTCATGATGGTGCCAGTTTACAGAGAAATGCATCTCATCTAATTGGGACGAACTTCATCATGCAGCAAAAAATTACCCTAAACACAAAAAAGTAGAATGTTTTAAACTGGTCACCTCCTGAAAATGAGACTTTTAATTTACTTTTTAGTTTATCTGTTATTATAATTCTTCCATGGTGCCAAAGTCTTCCATGGTGCCAAGGTGCCATGCTCTAAGTTGTTTAACACTTGATGTATAATTAATAGAAATTCTTATCTATTAAAATGATAAGATACATTATATGATATATATTATATCATATTTGTATTCTGAGCTCAAACCCAAATGTCTTCAGGTTATTGCAAAAACCAAAAAAAATGGATCTCATTGGATTTTCAAATACATTCAGAGGGGACTTTAAATAATACCTGCATACTTTCTTTTGCATGTTTTCTCTTATTTTCTCTTATATATTTTCCTCATATTTTCTGGCTAGTCTACACTACACGCTTTCATAAACCAAGAAGTATCAAGTTCAGTATTGGATTTGATACACTGTCTGTTAATTGCATTGCTTTAATGTTGACAGTGGACATTTTTGTACACTGACATTAACATTTTTAACATTTCATAATGACATTTAATTTCACCCATCAATGCTAGACCTGCTTTACATTGCTAGGTAAAGCGACCTTGGGTTTGTGAAAGGCGCTACATAAATGTAACTTATTATTAAAATTATTATTAGACTTGGCATAAATAATAAAAGAGAAAAGATTTTATGAATAAGAGATAGTTTTTGGAACAATCCCACAAACCTTTTGCGGTTATGCCTTAGACCATACGGGGTCCGCAGACCTCTGGTTAAAAAACGCTGGGCTAAGCCACTGCTTTGCTTCATTTACCCACTGACAAGAGGCCAAGTCATAAGGATCATTTAGAGTTACACCATTGGAACGTGTTAGTTTAACAAAATAGCTTTATTTATTTATTTATTTAAATTTTTTTAAAAGTAGCTTAGATTAACTTTCAGAGTTAATCCATAATAGTAAGTGGATACATTTTTAACTAATGTCAGTTCAATTCCTAAATAAAATTCTTGATAGCCAGGCAGTCAGACTATAAAAGTACCATCACATTGCTAGCCCACTCTGGTCTTTCTGTAACCGGTTTGCAAAGGTTCTCTCTCTGTTTACAAATACAAAAGGGGGTAAACCATCTACCAGAATAAAGGCGAGGGTGAACAATTTGATATGGGTGAACAACCTAGTGGTGAATAGGTGACAGTCTAATTAAGAGAAAAAATAATACCATACCTCTGGCAGCCAGTACTAGCTCAACCTGTTCTGTTTAAAGGAGGAATTAGAATTAATGTTTATTATGCACAACATAAATGACAGTGTAGATCACCTAACTGAATACAGATTATAGCAGAACCGCCCTCTCATGTGAAGGAAAAAGTTCTCCTTTGTTCTGTGCACAGCCTACTGGCACACCTGTTCTATAATACCTATTATAGTTCCCTCACAAACCTTAATAACACTAGTAGAAATATTGCCTCCAAGATAATCAAAATAAAGTAAAAAGCCAATAAAACAGTGATTTCTCTTCGTGATTTTGCACAACATTTGTCTTGAATGTTGAGGCCGGATGAGAAAGTTTCTGATCCAATGATGTTACACAATGTGTTGGGTGTAATTATCTGTTTATCTTTAAAGATCAGATTACAAAACAACTCCCCTTTCAATCACTGTCAGACCTATTGTGCTAAACGTAAGACTGAAACTGAAACACATAAATTAAAACTTTTAAATATAAAAAAAATATCACATAACCCTATATAATAATATATAACCCTAACCGCTCGAACAAACAAACAAACAAAATAACGGAGACTGTGATGGTTTTATCCAGCTGATAGAGGTAACCAGATTTTAGGCTAAAACATCCTGGTGTTTAGCTGAATTCAAAACGTTAGGAATCTTCACAAGAGCCCACTGTAGCTGCAATACAGAATAGTTGCTGCAAAGCTATTCTATATTATCACATTATAATGCATTGCTCTATTCTATTCTATTCTATTCTATTCTATTCTATTCTATTCTATTCTATTCTATGCAATTTACACACTGTATGGCT